>JAEANM010021350.1:0-11879 GCA_017656035.1 Myanophis thanlyinensis
TAGAAAGCCCCCCTGGAGACGGCTGCGATATGGTCTTCTAATGACAGCCGTACATCCAGGAGGACACCCAAGTTGCGCGCCCTCTCCGTGGGGAGTAAGACTTCGTTCCCCACGGCCAGCGATAATGACTTTAGAATCGGTACAAGACATACAAACAGCAAGAACAGAACAGTTGTAGATAGTAAGGAAGATGACCTTGATAGAGATAGGCTAGATCTGTTACTAAAGCTATGAGGGGGAAAAACTTGCTTTAAACCCAAAACAAGCAGAAGGAAGGCCTAATTCAAATGCATATAAGGAAAGAACAGCATAGTAAAGCACAATCACACTTACAAGGCTTACATTATATTATATGCATAGGGTTTTATGTATAGGGATATCACAGTGGCATAGTATTTCCTTCACAGCATCTTTGAGCCATTGGTGGAATTCAAAATTTTTTACTACTGGTTCTGTGGGTGTGGCTGGGGGTTATGTGACTGGATGGGCAGTTTCTGTAAGTAGGATAATAAAAATTAGGCTAGAAACAATACCAGAATGTTTTTTCCTGCCTTCCTGACAGGATTAACCCTGTAAAGTGGAAAAAAACAAAAGGAGATTTCTTCTAGCAACAGGCTCTTCAAACTGCGTAAAAAAATTACTACCGGTTCTATCAAACCTGCTAGAAGCTGCTGAATTTCACCTCTGCTTTGAATGCTTGTGTGCATGACTTTGAGATCTCCTCTCAGTATCCAGTATCCATAGAGCAATTGGAGAGGCATAAGGTGGCTGTCCATACTGATGACATGTCCCACTCATCCCACCTGGGCTCTTAGAATCAGGGACTTCATCTGATTCCAGTCCTTCAGGTTGGCAAAAGAGATCCATCCAATTTGTCTTGATCTAACCTCTCTTCTTCAGACCCTGGACATTATGTGACAACATGCAAGCAAACAACAGAAACAATAAAATTGGGGCTAGCACACAATCTTGCTTCATCCCATTGGAAATGCCCAATGCCGTTGGCATATTACTGTTGTAAAGGAGCTGTCATGTCATTTCTATTGTGGAGTAGCTGAATCAATTTCATGACTGTCTTCGCCAATCCATAAATATATCAGGATGGTCCAGAGAGTTTCCCCTCCTCCCCTCAGTTTACAATGTCAAATGCCTTTGGCAGATCAACAAAGACAGAGTAAAGTGGTTTGTTCTGCTCAGTGTACTTTTCCTGAACTTGTCTCACAGCAAGTATTATGTCTGATGTCCTCTGTTCTGACCAAAAGCTACACTATGCCTCTGGGAGGTTTCTTTCTGTGACAATGACAAGTCTGTTCAAGAGAATGTGGGCAAAGATCTTGCCTGCAATGGACAGCAGCAAGATACCCCTGTGCTTTCCAAAGTCTGACTTACTTTCCTTATTTTTATATGAAGCCACATTGAGGGCATTGCAGAAGTCATCAAACATCTCCTCTGTGAGCCAGATGTCTTCCAAGAAACTTGGAAAGCCTGTAAGGTGTTTGGGTCTAGTACTTTGTAGATCTCTGCAGGGATACTATCCTGCCCTGTTGCTTTATTCTACTTCATCTGTGAGATCTTTTCTTTTTAAATCTCATCAGTGCAAAGGAGTGAAATAGAATTTGTGGATAACCTTGGGGGACATGGGAAAGAGATGCTGCCTAGGGAACAATCAGACAAGAGCAATCACTTAACAGAGAAAGAAACTTAGAAAAGATTGCCTTAATTGATCAGACAGTTAAAAAGGTAGTGGGAAGTTTGTACCTTCAGACCTGCAAGACTGTGTTAATATAAAGTTGTAGATGAAGGTGAAATGTACATCAGAAACCTGTGTGTGAGGGAGTTTTAAGTGGAGCAACCATTGTATAGAGACAGTCCTACTCTCTCAGCAGTAGAGACCATAATCCAGTGGCAAAGACCACTGTTACGGCTGAAGACCTCTCCTGATAGAGGGATGACCAGAGCCTTGGTATCTTATAATACTCTTAGTGCTCCATAATGCCTGCTGGGCCTGCCTGTGTGAGCATTGATCAGTCTCCTCTGCCCATTCTGCCATGGCTACCACATTGTTTACCAGGATGTGGCAGCTGTACATATCACACCTACTTGGAGCCACATATGAGAGTTGAGTGCCAGATGGAGACCAAAGGTGAATGAGCACCTTAAAAAGAAATCTAACCAGAAGTGCTACCCCTCACAGGGCATCCCACCCATCCATTTTGTTACTATACCAAATCTTAATAGTACTTCTTCTTATGAAGTTGATTTCTTGGTTTGGTCAGCATGGTGGGGTTGACAAACCTTGATGGATAAAGATCTGTCCAATCCAGTGTTACCTTCTTCTTTCCAGTATCTGTCTGTCTGTCTGCCTGCCTGCCTGCCTGCCTGTCTACCAACTCTAGGAAACTTATAAGGAGAACATGGGACAATACTCCTTTCCTACAACAGCTTTTGACCTGACAGTATTCAAAGTTGTTTTTGAATCTGGACCAGTCCTAATCAATTACTGTATGAATTGGTTGTAAAGCTGAACAGATATCAATGGGATCTAAATTAGTTTTGTGATGTTTTCATATATCTGCCTAAATACTGCCAGTTCATTTCACTTGCATGCCAACACTTCACTATGCCATTACAAGTGACTTCAGCAAAAACTGTCAACAGCCTGGGATTTTTCTGTGGTTTTGATATAATAAGGCGATGTTGGCAAACCTAACTTTGGAAATAAAACTATTGCAAACAAAGGGATTGAAAGCCAAGTAAACATAGTTAGGCTCAGCCTGCATATGATGAAGAAAGTTTGGACTTCCCATTAAAACTTAGCTCAACTCTTTCTGTTTACAGGGTTTCCTTTGTTCAGTATAAGTGAATTTTATTTTGCATTTAAGATTTGTTACAAAGCCACTTGGTGTACATTCCTCTGTCTGCTGCTAAGTTCACCCATACAATAAGATGCTTTTGTTTCCAAAGACCTGCTCGCCTCATTCACTCCTACAAACATACTGATTGGTGAATGCTTAATTTACTGAAAACGAATCATTCATCCATTTATCTTGCCCTTCTGCTTATACAATCTGGAATGTATTTTCTTCTCATATTCAAGTCAAATAATGAAACAGAGAAAATAAAAGAGAATATTTAGACCCGGCGGGAAAGGGGAGGGGGCTGGCAGGGAGAAATATCTACGCTTTTAAGTATGTTTGTTTCCCGATGTTACCAAGAATAGACTTTCAAAATTATTTTTTTAAATAAACACACCATGAAACAAAGTTGTCTTAAAGCCTCAAACCAGTTTGATTTAACAGTCTTGGTGTGTCAGGAGTTTGGGTTATTGCAAGAGGACTTGTTCTTGCGTTTCAAAGGGGGCCCTAGGGCCATCTTGGTTTATCTCCATTTCAAAGTGGCACGGGGAATGATCAAAAAGTAAAAACAACAAGGGAAATAAAAACGAGAGCACCAGGCAGGATTCTAATAGAATTATGTTAATTAAGAGCTGCCAGAAACCATAATCTTTCCACCCATTGCACATGATTTGTCTTTGTGCCATGATACCTAAGAGGTACAGGGAATGAGTTCAGGGAAGGCTTTTCTCTGGATTAACACTTTAGCCTCAGTGGCAGAATTTAAAAGAACTTTCCATATTAACCCTGAAAGATTTCCTATAAAATATAGGCATGTGACACTATCAAAATGGGAACTGCACTGAGGATCAGATCACTGAAATATTTTCTGCAGTTGCGGTAGATGTACAGCAAATTTCTTTTGCATTTTCCCCCAAATTTTCTCCTTTAATCTGATGGAAAAAGGAATTGAAAAGATGGGGGTGGGGCGCGCAGTGTCTCAGGAATGGCCTTTATGGGAGTCTTCTATTTTTTTTTGGGCAAGTAGTTGAGGGATGTGTAATATTGGCCAGTCCAAAGAACAGTAGCTTCCCGTGTCCTTTTTTTGCAGATCAGGAAATACAAACAGCTAGAGTGATGGGAAAACACACACTAAAGCACACCAACACCACTGTCTTGCAATATTACAGTAGATTCAAAATATCCCCTCAACACATTTAAAAGCAAGTCTAAAGCCTGGAATGATAATTCTTCTGAAAATGGGATTGAAAACAAAAGTCTCCTTCAGGATTTGTTATTTATTATTTAGTTTACATCCTGCCTTTCTACTCAATCAAATACTGAGGGTAGAAATTAGATATCAGATTTCAAAACAACATTAGCCCAGGCAGATATCCACAATAAGTTTGCAGCCCTTATATATTGTTTTCTTTTCTTGCCTCATTGTTCAAACTACATTATTATTTTTTCCCCAGTTATTCCTCGGGTTCCACCATCATGCTTGATGAATTAGAAATCTGTGAAGAAAGACTGCAATGCTAAAGTTCCCTTTTTCAGCCTCTGATGGCTCAGGAATTCTGGGAATTGAAGTCCACAAGCCATAAAAAGGCCCTACTTCCCCACCACTGCTGTAATGAAATGTATGGCTAACCTTGGGAGATGAGAGGAAGAGATGCTGCCTAGGAAAAAACCAAACAAGGGAGTTAGGAACCCCTAATGGATTAACTGTCAGAGGAAGGGACCTAAAAAGGATCTCCTTAATTGTCTCAAGGTTGACTCAACCTTCCATCCTTCTGAGGTGGGTAAAATGAGGACTCAGATTGTTGGGGGCAGTATGTTGACTCTGTAAACCACTTAGAGAGGGCTGTAAATCACCATGAAGCAGTATATAAGTCTAAGTGCTATTGCTATTAATTATTCAGAGGGTTATAAGTAGCAGTGGGAAGTGTGTATCTTCAGATTTGCAAGATTCTCTTAATGTAGTCTTATAATAAAGTAGATTTATCTCATCTAGTTGAGTTTCTTGTCTGGGGTACGTAGGAAGACAGATACGTCCCAAGCAGCAACTTCAGGCTGTCCCTCAAAGGATATCAACTCCACTTAGTTCTAGTGGATGTGGACCGGTGGCAAGATGCCTTGTTTCATCTGGGTCAAAATTTAATCCTAGGTGTATTCCAGAAAAACTGGATCCATGTTTTTCAGCTATGGCAGAACAATTATATGAGAAGAAGTTGCTCTTTTATTACTGTAAACTCCAAATATATGACATTTGTTAAACCATTGTTTGGCTAATTCAGAGACTATTTCCTTCCCCCTCCCCAAATCAGTTTATTATATTTTAAGCACCCCTGGATCACCTATTTTGAAAATCAAGTAAGGTTGCTAGGTGACCACATCCCAGTGCCTCCTTGCAGGTTTATCGAAGCACTAGAAAGCAAGCAAATGAATTGCTTCATGTCTTTGGAATCTTCTACCCACTCCTATTGAAAACAAAGGTTAAATTGTCTGAGGTAAATTCCTAAATCTTGACAGTCAGGCTGGTGGTATTATTTTCATTTGTGTTGTTTTTATTATCTCTGTTTTTGTCTCAAAGTAGGGATGATTCTTTTTTTTTTAAAGTAATATAAAAAGAATGAGTTGCCTTTCATTAAAATAAACTCTTTGCAAAGAAATAATACTGAGCACAGCTTTCTCTAACTTGTGAATCTGACAGAGCTGATGGGACTATAATTCCCAGAATTCCCAGTGTTTTTCAACCTTGACCATTATAAGATGTGTGGACTTCAACTCCCAGAATTCCCTGGCTAGCATGCTTTAGGGTCCTCAAAGCCTTGGGGGCAGCTCCTTGAACCTCCAGAAGTTCCTACCAAAATGTATCTGTTAATGTAGCAATGTAAAAATATTAAGTATGCTGGGATTTACCATATTATCAAAATGAAATTAATTACATTTAACTGTAATTAAGCAAACATTCCAATGAAATATAATCAAATCTTCTGCCTTTTTGGAATGCAAACCTTAATATGCCAGCCAAACACCGAGTGTAGTCCTCGACTCAGAAAAGATTGAACATCCCTGCTTTACAACAATCCCATTAAAAAGGTCGATATAATTAAATTACAGATTGAAGAGGGAGGCATGGCATCTTAGCTAACTAGTAATAGCTAGTTAGTGAGGTTCTGCAACATGTCAGATTCAATTCTAGTAATGTGCTTTGGAGCACACTGTGATGCCAGTGGACCCCCTGTGTACAATTCCTTAAAGCAACAATTTTGGGTAGTGACTGTGATAGCAGGCAGTACTACAGCTTCAGAAGGAAACCACAAATCCTGAATATAAAGCTGCTTTATGGAGTTGAATGTTATGAATCATTTTTTAAAAAAACTGTGTATGAAGTACTGTGCAGCCTTATTAGTCAGTCCACATTTTCTGGATTCAGCATTGTAGTTCCTCTCCAATTAAAAACAAATCCATAAGAAAAGTTGATATCAGAAAAGCTGATTAATATTTTGTTGTGATTTGAGCAGATGTGGCCTTTGGGGAAGATGAGGTCTGGATGCTATATTTATTTAAATGAAGATGTTAATTTGGGACTTTCTACACACAAATAATGCATTCTGTCACTCAACTAGCAGAATTCAGTAGAAAACTTCAGATGCCATTAGATAGCAGTAGAGAGTTACAGGAAGCTCTAACTCTTTGCTTCCATCTAGTGACAGCATAGATCTGTAATAGATCTCTAATGACCAAATAGTAGCAATTCACATAATGTAACAGAAAATAATTCAACTGGTTTCAAATTCATTGATGGCTAATTAGCTGACATAATGAAGCAAATTCATATCTAATCCACTGTCTTTAGAAATAGGAATTGCCAATGGGACCATATGGTCCTGCAGTTGTTATTTCAGCACACTACGTGTGGGTATTTAAAAATATAAAGTAAGAATGAATCTATAGAAAGGCAAGACCCCAAATCTAAATTAAAGCTAGTAACACAGACAACAACAATGAAGATAACTAATAGCCAATCCCTTGCATTTATAATAGTCATAGGCAAGTTAAATTCATTCACTTTGATGGCAAATCACCTACATAAATGCTCTGATAGTTATTTATAGCTGGTTTCCCCTTCCCATCCTTGTAGTGAATTGGGAGGGTAGAGTTAAAAGTAGGAGAACTTTAAATCCACCAATGAACATCTGGATGATAGCAAGTATCTCCAAAGTATTACCAGATACAATGAGCGGCAGTGGAAATAGCATCCAATCAAAGAGTATTGGAACTGCCACATATCCATTTTCAATGCCTTGTAGGATCAGCCCTCAAGAAATGTACAATATCTATGATTTACATGCAAGCTCTGCTGCTTAATGTTATTCATTATGAGTTGGATTATGTTTCTAGCCCTGGATATTTGCTATTCCTAAAACTATTATTGTTATAATAGTTGAGCTGAAGAAGCTTCTTGGATGAGAAGCGATATGTCTTCAAAGAACAAAACCAGAAAGTCCAGTTGCCTCTTGAAAAAAAGCACCTTTGGGACAATATTATTGTTATTGTTTGTAAGCCTTATAGGTCACTCAGAATCTCTTTGGGAAAGGCTCTATCCTTTAAATAACTAAAAATCAAAATCAAAAGATGCAGGATACCTTGTATGCACCAAAGGATAGTATAAACTCTGGTTCTACTTATATAGCCATTTGCCAATTTAATGACAATATTGTATATTATAGGACCAAAAAGAAGGGAGTGTTGTTGGTTCATAAGAAATGAGGATGATGGTAGTGATAGATTGGATTTGCTATGCTCTATACTAAATCTCATGGCTCTTGCTTAGATAATGTAAGGATTGGGTTGTATCTAGCACTGTCTAGCTCAAGGGTGGGTAACTATGACCCCTTTATGACTTGTGGATTTCAGTGGCTTTGGAATTTTGGGAGTTGAAGTCCACAAGTTGTAAAAGACCATAGTTGTTTACCCCTGATCTAGTTCCTGTTCATCAGAATCACTAATGAAGCAGAATGATGTGGCTTGGCAGCAGCTTCCCAGTTTTTAGTTCACATTACTTCAATTTCTACTCTATGTGGTCATCTTAATAGGCACTACCCTGGTGTTTATGAGCTTCATGACAATCAGGGACTTATTATTTGTGCACAGGCATATCTTTGTGGTGAGAGGCATGATGGCTCAACAGTTAAGATGCTGGGCTTGCCTACTGGAAAGTTGACAGACCAGTTTCAAGACCAAAGCATCATGCAATGGAATGAGCTCCCATTACTTAAAGTGTCCTAGCTCCTGCCCACCTAGCAGTTCAAAAGCAAGTAAATAGATACCACTTTGATGGGAAAGTAACTGTGTACCGTGCACCTAAGCATATAGTTATGTTGGCCACATGATCACAGAAGAGTCTTTGGACAACACTGACTTCCTCAGCTTCCTTGAAATGGAGATGTGCACTGCCCTCTAGAATCGGATAAAACTGGACAGGGGAAACATTTACTTTTACCTTTAGGTCTGTGAAATGGGGAGAGTTATGTAAAATTATACTTCTTTGATTCCACTCAGAGCTGATGAAAACAGATTGCATTTTTAAAGGCAGAAATGCACATATAATTGCTAGATTATAGAATATAAGAAAGAACAACTTGGGAAGCATGATTTCCATTCCTCTGTCAATTACAGTGTCATCAGTGGCTTATGACTTATGTTCCTGTATGCTCAGGTTCTTCCCTAATTGTGAACAGTATAGAGACTTCTGTTTTACATTCATTAAGGTGTACCTACCCTGTGGCCATTGGGTTCAGAATGAGTAAATGAATGGAGTGTGTGAGTGTGTGTATGAGAAACAGTGCTGTAGAAATTAAAACATTTCCAGTTGATTAGAAATGTCCAGTGAATATCCTTTATTAATTCAGAATATTCCCTCCAGTAATGAAAAAGCAAAGGTGAGGACAATCTTACTTGAAGTGCCCCTATCTGAAGCTACCTTGTAAGTCTCAGTTCAATGGTGATCTCTAGTGGAGACAAAGAGCTGTATCACATGGAAAGCCAGAAGGCCAATTACAAGGGCTATTCTTGAACTATTAACTTTGATGGCCACTGAAAAATTACTTTTAATCAGTAAAACTGTGCCATTTCAATAGCCTTTCACTGGAGTTGATCACACTAGAGAAGCCCTTTGCAAAATAAGTCATTTTGCATGAAAGTGTAAAAAGGGTTTACTACTTGCAAGTTGCTCATAAGGTTAACAAAGGGTGGTCAAAGGAAAAAAGAGATAATGGATCTTAATCATGTCATTCAAAGAAAAGACTTTTTCTCCAGGCTCTTAGGTTGCAACAGTCCTGTATACCCTGTCAAACTAAACAGGATGCAGACTTTCTTCCAAACAAGGGGATTTTGGATTGGGTTTATCTTCAATATACTTAGATGACTTATAGGAAAAGCAATGGGACAAGTAATAAGCATCACTTTCAAGGAAGTTGTTTCTCTATATCCAAATTACCTTTAATGGCCAACTAATGCTGAATTGACCGTAATAGCTAATGATCCAAGTACATTTTAAGTTAGACCTAACTTAGTTATACTAAAATAGATATTTTCAAGGATTTCCAGTCAAATGTTCAGTACATTTCGCGGTACTCAGGTATTAATGTTGTAGCATCATTAAGATTCTTGTCCTGCATATCCCACCTTTCAGTCTCTCTTTTTTGCTCTAATGTGCAAATGCATTACTACAAAATCTATACAGAGGTAAAACCTCCATGTCTTTTTGTTTGTAAACTTCAATTGGACAATGGACAACACAATGCATCATAGGGCAACAACCTTTAAACCAAGGTATTTCAAATGGGTTAACTTACAGACTTAGAGATCCCATTACACCCACCGGATTGAAATCCGACAAATTCATGACCACTTCAGCACCAGTGCGCCTTCTGATTACACTTCCTGGAAACCTGTACATTGCAAGTTGCAAGGATACATGGGAGAGCCATATCTCAGCCCTCTTTCCCACCTTTCTCTGATCCTGCACCCAATTGGATGGCAGCAAACCTGATGAGAAAGCCGTGATTGGCTGCTCTGGAATGGAAACTGAAATTTGAAATCCCTTATCAGCAGTGGGTAGCAAGAGGGAGCAATTGAGGGAGTAACTTGGATGCCTGCTGTTGAGGTAGGACTGGCTGGGAGGTGCTGGCAGTCAGTGGATGAACGTTCTTCCTCTCTGCAGGAAGGAGGTTCTTGGGGACATGCTGGAATGGGAAACAGGAAAGCAGTGTTTTTTTATGATCCATGTCTCTTTGTTCCCCCTCCCCTCAACAAAGTGACAGGCAGTTCTATGGGAGAGGAGGAGGGTGATTTCTGATGCTCCCTGTCAGCTTCCCTTAAGCATTGTCAATGGGGAAGCTAGCAGGAGGTCAGAAATCACTCCTGCTCCCTCTGCTTTTATGCCCATCTATAGTCATTCTGTTTCTCAGTTTAGATAAGGAAATATCTCTGAAATGATGACCCAGCGGGGCACTGGTTGTCTAGTTCTTCTAAAAACTAAGGCTTTTGTAAAGATGCATAAAATAAAGGGCTGCTTTACACTTGTTTTCCCCACTATAAATAGACCATCTCAGTTTGGGAAGTAAAGAGCATGTGATTTGATTTCCTTTTGCTGTAATAACCTGTGGATTCTGAATTTGCGGAACCACAGTAAACCATTCCACATCTGACAGTACATACATTTTATGCTAGTCCCACCCCCCCACCCCCCCAAAAAATTGTTCAAATCTTTAATTTTTCCAAAATATCGTGGCTGTACACCTGTGGCCGGTGTACTAGGGGTGTCATTTAAAAAAATAATAGAAAAATCTCAGCCATAAGAAAAACCACAGTGCATTTAAATTTTGCACTTCTCTTCTTTTGCATATTCCTCCTGATACAGCAAACAAGGCAACAGAAATGGATCTGGGTGTATAATAAGAAATGAATGTTTATTCCACCTAAGTAGGAAGAAATACACCTTCAACTTCCAAGAAATGAACGAAGAAAACGCTACTGCTTTATTGGTAAGCAAACTCCCCAGATGCTATAGATGTGTGCTTTGTAGGAGGTCAGCTTAATGTTTCCTTCAGTGAAGACTTTTGAAAGTAACCCGAGAGATAGGGGTTAAAATAACCTCTAAGGATTATCTGTTTTTGCAGACTAATGTGTTTTCTTCCACTGGGCATAATTTAATAAGCGTGAATGCAGAAGGAATCCAATTTCATACAGAGGAGATGATTGCTGTAAGCGTGTGCACACACAAATACACACTCCCCTCTGTTAGCATTCACTTCCCCTGCTGCCATTTAATAAAGACAGGAAAGACAACCAAAGCAAGGAAATCAAATTAGCAGTGATTTCAAAATACAAGAGGAAAAAAAAATGAATTGGGGAGATGCCACAAATAACAGCAGCTCAACATATAGTAGCTGATCTGCTAAATGATGAGAGAGAAAGGGAATTCAATTATCAAACCAAATTCCCCAAGAGCAATTGACTCCCTGGGTGGGAGGATGCTGCAGCTGGCATGTCTCAACTCTGATTTGCACTTACTTATATCAAAACGAAGTTAAAAAAAAAATCCCCACCCTCCCTCAAATAACAGTTGTTCCAATTTTCAGTAATACTATGCTATTAGGGATGAGATGTCATAAATAAATGGAGAGTGTTCTGATTAGCTGGTCAAGGCAAGCTAAAATAGTGGGCTTGTAAAATGAAACCAATATTACACAGAGAAACAGGTATAGAGAGGCCTGTGTTCTTTTCCCTCTATACTTACAGTCTAAATTTTAGACTAGAGTCTAAAGCCTCTTTTTTGTTGTTGTTCCTTCAAGTCAGTTTTTGATTCTTTGTGGCTGCCTGGTTTATTCCCTGCAGTTTGTTAAGCAAGAGTTTTTGCAAGTGCTTTTTCAATTCAATTCAATTCAATTTCAAATTCATTGGTCACATACACAGTCATACATGGTATGATATGCAGTGAAATGCTTACGCAACTGCAGGTAAGTTAGGTAGGAA
>JAEANM010021351.1:0-11879 GCA_017656035.1 Myanophis thanlyinensis
GACGGCTTCGTTGGGGTGGCCTGGGGTGGAAATGTACAACTGAGTATCATAAGCGTACTGATGAAAACTCACCCCAAGGCCACGGATGATCTCGCCCAGCGGCTTCGCATAAATGTTGAACAGCAGGGGCGAGAGCTCCGATCCGCGAGGCACCCCACATATTAGGGGCCTCGAGGCCGATCTCTGCCCCCCTGTCAACACAAATTGCAAGCAGCTGGACAGGAAGGAGGAGAACCACCGTAACACGATGCCCCCACTCCTAACCCCTCCCAACTGCTGCAATAAGATACTGTGGTCGACAGTATCAAAAGCCGCCGAGAGATCTAATAAGACCAGGACAGAGGAATAACCCCTGTCCCATGCCTTCCAGAGATCATCAACTGACGTGACCAAGGCCATCTCCGTGCTGAAGGGGGTCTGAAGCCCGATTGGAGGGGGTCCAGATACAACGGGGGTCCAGATAAACCATAAAATCCAACCAAATTTGGTGAAAACCAGTCTAGTGAGAAAAGAAGGACTAGGGGTGACATGTAGCAGTGTTCCAGTATTTGAGGGGGTGTCCCAAAGAAGAGGTTGTCAATCTATTCTCCAAGGCAAGACAAGAAACAATGGGTATAAGCTAATCAAGGAGACAAGCAACCTAGAACTAAGGAGAAATTTCCTAACAGTGAAAACGATTAACCAGTGGAACAGCTTGCCTTCAGAAGTTGTGGATTCTCCATCAGTACTTCTCTGGAATGGTATAGGGTCTCCTGCTTGGGCAGGGGATTGAACTAGAAAATCTCCAAGGTTCCTTTTAATTATGTTATTCTGTTAAATTGTAGTTCCTATTTCTGAAGCTTCATCAGAGGTGAAATTCAGCAGGTTCTAGCAGGTTCACAAGAACGGGTAGTAAATTTTCTAAGCAGTTTGGTGAACCAGTTGTTAGAAGAAATCTCTTTTTGTTTTTTTCACTTTACAGGGTTAATCCTGTAAGGAAAGCAGGAAAGAAAAATCCTGGTGTTGTTTGTATCTTAATCTTTATTGCCCTGTTATAGAAACTGCCCACCCAGTCACATGACTACCCAGATACACCCACCAAGCCACTCCCACAGTAGTAAAAAAATTTAAATTCCACCACTGAGCTTCATTACTTTATCATCTGTGATAACAACTCAACTGTTATGTCACCTAGAGTTTTCCAATATTGCACAATTAAAATATAAAGTTATTGCCCCAAAGAGATTAGAATTGGTATAAAAAAAAAGACCAACCCACAGGATCTTATTGTTTATTTGTTGCTCTATTTAATCTTTATTAAAAGTTTCATCTTAGTAGAAAAATATTTCAGTCCATAAAAATTATATGCTTTCAAAGATTTCATTTTAGCCAAACTGTAGTAATTATCCTGGGGTTAAAGGAGAAATATCCTTTATTAAAATTATGTATATAATATTCTTCAAATTTTGAAGCATTGTTTTAGTAAAACATTTTCAAAATGTTTTATTCTAGAGAAAATGTTTTGGATAAAAAGAAAAACACTGATTTATTTGATTCAATGTAGTTTCAATTTGAATCCATTGTTTAGAAGAGTCTTCAGAATAAATGGAATCATATGCCCTAACTATGCTGCTTCATGAAATATTTACAAATTGGGCATGTTTCTGAGGACTATATAGAATCTTTTTTATTTACTGTATTCTTTTTTCATTAAAGCAGAAGCTTTCTTTTTCTTTTTTTCTTTCTTTTTACCAGTGTCTTAAATCTTGTTCTGGAATTATTACTGGGATACATTGCAATAAAAAGTTAAGCTGCACAAGAATTTTCATCCTTACTGCTTCAATTTGCTGTAATATAATGAAATATTTTGAAGCACAAATATTCATTTCCTTATTTAATTTCCTTCATATTGATATATAATTATTTGTTTACTAATTACTAATATTTTAGTAATAATACCTAAATATCTCCCTCCACACTGGAAGCAGTAAAAGAGGATGTAAAGAACAAAGACCTAAATATTTTAAAGATGTATATGCTATTGGAATCCCTAAAATTGTAGACATGCCCTTTTGAATGTTGAGGGAGTATGAAAAAAATATCAGATATGATTTGTGAAAATTAATTGAAAGTGCTGGCACTTATGCCAATTCCTCTAACTCCTTAATGTAGCTGACAGAATAAGAAGCTTTTGAGAAAATAAAAAATGTATCATTTTCATCCCACAAACCTGATTATTGAATATAACCATTATTGTTGCCAGGTCTATGGATGGGTTGAAAAGATAAAGGACAATTCTGTTTGCTACCGCTTAAAATCCTATCTGGGTTTTAGTTGGTCCACAAATAGATTGAATCATCTTACAAAAACCAGCTCAAATTTAAATTTAATTAATATTTGCTTTAAAAATAGCATTTTCTGAAAAATCAAAAGCTTTAAATATATTTAAAGAAGAAATGGCTAGGGAAAATTTATTAATTTCACTAAATTGTATCATATTTAATAATTTCCTGATAGGGATATTTCAGTTTGAAATAAATCCAGATTTTGCTTATAATCACTTATAGTTAATTAATTAACAGTTTAATATACAGTTTAAAGCCCATGTTAAGCTTGTGTTCTTAACATGGCCAAACCAGGAAGTTGATCCATCAAGAACTCCAGGGACTCTATTGATATAGGACAGTGTTTCTTAACCCCAGCAGCTTTAAAATGGATGGACTTAAACTCTGAATATTAAACATATATTAAAAGTTGAAAAACACTGCTGTAGGATATAATAACAGCATCTTGAAAGCCTGTAAAAAATTTGTGTTGCCTCTTCTTTTACCAAAGAGAATGAAAGCAGGGTTATTTTGAATCTCTCTCTCTTGCTTCCGCCTTTCCAGAGATTATGTTGTGATTTATATTCTTCCTTATTGTGTCTTAATGTTTCTGCTAATGCTTCTTGCATTCTTTTTCAACTTTATCTCTGCATTCCACTAGACTGAGGCAAGATTTACTGATGGCATGGAGTTGTTCTTTAGGGAATAGTAAGCCACATGAACCAAAATTGCTGAGTTTAAATCAGTTAAGCCAAAACCACACATGTCACAACAGAGAACTTGTTAGCTTAAGTGGGAAGGCAACATATCATACCATACATATCTCTTGTTTACATAACTGCTGCCCAACACTCTTCCTTGTTGCCAGCCATCTTTATAGAGCTGCTCTGGTGGACTCTTTGTGCTGGCCCTGACTGATGAGATCATTAACCTGTACAAGATACTTTGAATCTCTCCATGATGCAGACTGTCAGTACTTGCACTGGATATTAGGACAGTGCCTTACCTCAGGCATGTCAAACTCAGAGTCCCTCCCCCTCTGAGGGCCATATTATCACATTTGAATTATGATGAGGGCCACACTCTCTTCAATTAGGCGGCAATGGCTGGACTTGCCCTTGGCAGCTCAGAGGACAGCCCGTCTTGCTCTTGGGACAGTGGGACATTGGCAGCGGTGCGGGTCAGGTTACAAGCACCGGCTTCACCTGACTGGCTCCTCTGACCAGGCTAAGGAGGAGTTGCTGTCGTTCCAGGAAAGAGGCGTTTCTCTTGCAACTTGCCTGGGAAGCCTCAGAAGCTTTTTTGCTTATTTGTTACATGTCTAGACGGCCTTTTCAACAGTGAACTCAGGACAGCATGTAGGGTTCTCCTTCCTGTTTACTCACTTACTTAATTTTATTGATTGATTTAAAATATTTTACACCGCCTTTCTGCGGTGAAGGATCCAAGGTGGATCCAAGAAGGATCCAAGGTGGCATGTAAAACATCATCTGTGCGGGCCCGCAGGTGCACTTGCAATGGGCTGCATGTTTGACATGTCTGCCTTACCTGACTATCAGTCTGCGGTCGAATATAATCTGGATTTCCAGGAGGAAGGGAGTGCATTGATGTCAGACTCTTGAAACCAAGAAAGATATGTTGAGGTTCTTCTAAGCAATTTTGTTTTTTGGAAACTTATAGATACAAATCTTGCCAAACTAAAACAGACTGCTTGCCGATAAACATATACTGTGAGAAGTTCTATTTCTCCCATACAAACTGTCTATATCAGTGGTGGCAAACCTTTTACTTACCGAGTGCTGAAGATACACACTTTGCACGAACAATCCACACTTGTGTGTGGCTCCTCCATGTGTGCTACATGTTCAACCGCATCATCTGTGCATGCATGCGGCTTTTGCACATGCAATGCACATGCGCTGCATTCAGGCACTCTCACACACATGAGCCATCGTGTGTGCATGCGCAGGAGAGCTTCGAAGACCAGCTGGATTTCCTGCTGCAATCATGCGCATGCACAGCTGGGGCCCGAATACCAGCTGGGTCTCTGCAATCATGCATGCATGCATCACAATTGCATTTGCATGCTCAGCTGGAGGTAAGTTGGCTGACAGCTTATGTGCCCAGCAAGAAGGCTCTGCATGCCACCTGTGGCACCCGTGCCATAGGTTCGCCATCACGGGTCTATACTTTGCAGTCTTTTGCTCCTCTGGAATTCACTCCCTCCCTCCTAGGAATCCAGACTACATTCCACCACACAGACCAATAAGGAAGACAAAAGATCAAAACCAAAGATACTAACACTATTTTATTATACAGATATAATGAGCGGAATCCATAGTCTGAATATGCTTCCACCTTCCTTTTATCTTTATGAGAAGTAAGGAAGGTCATATCTGAGACAGTTTCTTAAGTCACACTTCTACCCTGGATTCAAATCCCCAACTATGGCCTTGATTGTGACTTTCCCCCCATTCCTCAAGATTATTCATTCTACCCATTACATCTACATGGTTTATAGGGATATGCTTTGTGAATTTGAAGGAATCACGATTGCAAGGAAATTAAGGTCCATTAAAATAAAGCATCCTTTTTTTCTGCTGGCTTAATGCACTCCACTAGTATGCTATCCTAGAGTATCAATATCAATGTTTATATTTAATTCACATTGAAACTATACCCTAAATGCTCAGCTGAAGTCATTCATCCATAATGTGGGTTAGCTGAGCCTCCAAAACAGCTTCTCGGGCTTCATCCAGGGTTATAAAGCTGTATGTTGAAAATCAATCATTATTTGAAAAAGTCAGAAAATATCTTTTGCCATAGCAAAGATTGTTCTACATAATCTTTCAGAATCTGTAAGTAGGATGAACAAAGGGCATTAAATGACGCTGGGAAGAACTATAGTTTTAATTCCTAACCCTTTTATGCTAACATTCCCCTGGTAGGGGAAAAAGCCAGTCTCGCTGCTTACATAATAGATAAAATACACTCTTGCTCTTCTCAGCTATAGAAAGAATTAATAAAGTATATTTTATATACAAGGTGAGAAGGGAAAGAATCTGAGAATCCTTGCCATTTTCTCTGCAGCACCCGGATTTAATGGGAAACCTATGGCTTTTATATTTATAAATCTATTTATAACGTCCTACCTGCTTGCCACCTAGTTATCATATGAATAATGGTTGCAGGAATTGGGTATGTCTAGTTTAATTAAAAAGACCAGGGGTGTCATGGAGGAAGTGTTTCAATATCTAAAGGGATGCCACAAAGAAGAAGGAGTCAGGTTATTCTCCAAAGCACCAGAAGGCAGAACAAGAAGCATGGAAACTAATCAAGGAGAGAAGCAACCTAGAACTAAGGAGAAATTTACTGACAGTGAGAACATTTAACCAGTAGAATGGAGGTTGTTAAGAAGAGATTGGACAATATACGAAATGAAAATATTTTGAAATATATGAAATCATCCAATATGAAATGATATAGGATCTCTTGCTCGAGCAGGGAGTTAGACTAGAAGACCTCTAAGGTCCCTTTCAATTCTGTTATTTTCTGTTATTTTCTTATCTGCAGGACTACCTTCTCCCATTGGAATTGGCCCAGCCAATGTGATCTACCTGGGAGAAACAATCATTGGTATCCCACTTTAGGGAGATGACAGCCCCCCCAGGTTCAGTGGCAACACTTTTCAGCTCTACCTTTTCTTTGTAACAACATCTCAGTAGACATCTGGTTGGCTCCTTCCCTGACTGCCTTCTGCAACTGCTCAAAACGAACCAGGCAGGCTGAACAAAAGGTCATTTGTTGAAATGGGTGGCTATAGAACTCAAATAAATGAAATTTAGTCCTTGATTGTAGAGTGTTTCATATGTATAAGTATCGTATCTATACATTGCTGAGAGTCCTTAAGGATTTGGCAGTCTGTGTTAACAACTACAACAGCTCCTTTGAATTCTGAGATCCTAAGACAGTGGTGGTGAACCTTTTACTTACCGAGTGCTGAAAAGTACGTGCTTTGCACATGCCATCCACACTTACGTACGGTTCCTCCATGTGCGCTGCACGTGCAATCACACCATCTGCACATGCAGCTTTTGCATGTGCGGCGCGCAAGCACTCGTGCACACATGAGCAATCGCGTGTGCATGCACAGGAGAGCTCCAAAGACCAGCTGGCTTTCCTGCTGCAATCGCGCGCATGCACAGTGGATGCCCGAAGACCAGCTGGGTCTCTGCAATCGTGCATGTGTGCATGCGCAATCACATGTGCATGCTCAGCTGGAGGTAAATTGGTCAACAGCTTGTATGCCCAGCAAAATGGCTCTGCGTGCCACCAGTGGCACTCATGCCATAGGTTTGCCATCACGGTCCTAGATGTTCTAAGATGTTCCATGAATTATTATGAGATCTTATCTTGCTTGGATAGCTTAAGCTTTTTGTCCTTGAGTGTTTCCCCAAAGCTGTTCACAAAGTTTAATTATATGATGTCTAGAGAGACAATTCCTTTTATTAGTGGTTCAGTAATTTGTCTCAAATAATGTTATTACTCTTACAAAAAAAAAATGAGTCTTTTCTTTCACACAAGTATCTCAGTAGCTGCAGCAGCAGTACTCCCTACTTGACTTACAAACAAGCAATTATACCAATTGCTCCTTACCCCCAGGATATGCCCAAATTAATATCTTATTTAAGAAGCACTGGCTTACAAGTTAACATTTTGTATATTCTTTGATAGGAAGAAAGTAAGGTTAGTAGAGTGAATCACTTGATGTGCATGCTAAGATCTCAGTTTCAATTTTGGGAATTTTTAAGCCGGGATGAAAAAAACGTTTTGATTAAATTCTGGATAACTTCTTCCAAATAGTATATAGGCAATACTAAGGTACCTAGACCAAGATCTGATTTGATAAAATAGGAATCTGTGTGTTCTACATAGCCTGGAATATCAAGTAATAGAAAATGATTTGTTTATAATTTGTATAAGGGCAATTAAACTTCAGGTTAATAAGGCTGTGCCTTTAGAAAGAACAACCATACGAATTCCTACACTTCAACAGTGGTCCTTGACTTACAACCATTTATTTAACAACCGTTCAAAGTTACAAGAACACTGAAAAAAATATTTTGACTGGTCCTTCCACTTATGGCTGTGACAGCATCCCTATGGTCACACGATCAAACTTTGGGTACTTTGCAACCAGCATATATTTAAGATGGTTCCAGCATCCTGGGATCACTATATTACCATTTGCAACCTTCCCAGGGGGCTTTAAAACAAGGAAACTCAATTGTCGAAGGTGGATTGACTCAATGACTGTATGATTCACTTAAGAAACACATGGTTCACTTAACAGCTGTAGCAAAACAGTAGTAATATTGGGCACAACTCACTTAACCACTGCTGTGCTTAGCAATGGAATTTCTGGTCCCATTGTAGTCATAAATTGAGGATTATCTGTATTTCTAGGAAACGTAGTTCAGAAATTGAGTGACTCAGCCTGTTTATCAGTAGAGAGTTCTTTGGATGCGTGTTTGAGTGCTATGCTAGGGGTGATATGATAGCAATGTTCCAATATCTAAGGAGTTGCCACAAAGAAAAGGGTGTCAACCTATTCTCCAAAACACCTGAAGGCAGGACATGAAGCACTGGATGGAAACTAATCAAGGAGAGAAGCAACATGGAACTAAGGAGAAATTTCCTGAAAGAACAATTAACCAGTAGAATGGTTGCCTTCAGGAATTATGGGTGCTCCAACACTGGAGGTTTTTAAGAAGAAATTGGATAACCATTTGTCTGAAGTGATATACTTTCCTGCTTGAGCAGAGGGTTGAGCAGACTAGAAGACCTCTAAGTTTCTTTCCAATTCTGTTGTTTTGTTCTGTCCTGTTCAATTTCAACATTACCTGGTAGGCCTGGACAATCTCCTGTCTACCTTAGAAGGTAAGAAGGCTCAATGGACTGATGACATACTAAGTAGCTTTCTAAGTGCTCATGATATGTTAGTGGGGAATGCTGATGTGGTTTTCAGAACACTTTTTCCTCAATATAAACATATTTTTCAATTACTGAACATAATTGAAATGAACAACATCCTCATTCCATCCAAAACAGGCCACCTGGAAAAATCAATGCAAAATCTAAATGAGAGGCTACATTTGTGATGAAGAAGTCCAAAACTCTGGTATACTGTAATTTCAGGGCGCACAGCTTCTGTGATTAAATTACGTTCAAGGCAGGTTGAAGTTTAATTGAAATGTCTGTCAGTGACATGTGAGGGAGCTGGAATGCATCAAGAATGGTCACTGCTGGCAAGCAAAACCGTAGGCTGAAATTTCAGTCTATCTAAAAACCACACCCTCATAAACAGTTTCCCCCAAAACCTGCCTCTTGAAACAAATTCAGTTCTGTGCTTTGATTGAATAAGTGTTTTTCCTTGTAGCCCAGTTGTTGAGTCAAAGTGAAACATGTCCCCCTCTCTCATTTATTTTGGTTTATGTCACTGGTGCTGTGGCATGTATCACTTTAATAGCTTTCTAAACCTAGCATTTTCCTTAGTGACCTTTGAAGGGCCTTGCGCATAGTGCACATTCTGAATGGAAAAAAACCTCTTTTGCTGTTCCCTTGCTGTGTTAGCATGAGAAAGGCTTTAAAAGAGGTTTAAAGAGGTCCTAAAAGAGCATGCAAACATCTAAAAAGGTTCTTTCAGATTGGTGCTAATTAACAGGTAGTCTTCGCTTACCAACTGCCTCATTTAGTGGCCCTTCAAAATAACAACACTGTAAAAAACAAAGCAAAACAGTTTTGTGGCCAGTCCTTGCATTTATAGCTGTTCGAACAGAACAGAATAACAGAGTTTAAAGAGACCTTGGATATCTTCTAGTCCAATCTCCTGCTGAAGCAGGAGACGCTATACCAGGGATGTCAAACTCAAGGCCCGTGGGTACTTAGATCTGGCCCGTGGGGCTTCCCTGGAAACAGCGAAGGACTGGTTCGCAGTGCTTCTGCCAGTGAAAACATTAGAAAACAGAGCCCTCCCATGCTTCGTTTTCACTGGCAGAGAGTTACAGGAGTCCATGACAGCCGAAAACAGAGTTCGGGAGCCCATTTTCACTGGCAGAGCTCTCAGACCACCACAGGCACCCCTGACACCAGTGACATCGAGCTGGCCACACACAACCTGGCTACACCCACCCTGACCCCCTGAGCTCCAACATAACCCCTGAGGTCCAACATTGTGGCCCTCAATGCAATCGAGTTTGACACCCCTGCCCTATAGCATTCCAGACAAGTGGTTGTCCATCTCAAAACCTTCCAGTGATGGAGCACCTACAACTTCAGAAGGCCATTCCACTGGTTAATGTCATCGGGTCTTGTGAATGCCATCCAGACACTTCTCAATCAGCACACGTTTAGCATTTGCAGCCATTGCTGTGCCCTGTGATTCATTGATCACTGTTTGTATGCTTCCCAAAAAGCTTGTGACAAGCAGAATGAATAAAATTATAAGTCCCAGTCACATGGTTTTCCCTCTAGCGACAGTTGCAGGTCCCAGTTGCGGTTACTAAGCGAGGACTTTAATTAGGTTCAGACAACACACTATGCTGAACCAGTTTTATGCCGTAGCATATTATGTGCAGTAATCTGAATAAGAATTTCAAATGTAAGAAACAAAAGCTTTCAGATTTTATTAAATGTGTATGTGCATATGGAGATAATCACTTCCATTCTCCTTAAGAACATGGGAACTAGAACTAGTTAAAACATTAGTATCCTTAAATTTCAATTTTCTTTATTAAAACTCGTGCTCCTTCGTTTGCCCTCATGATGTAGTGATTAAAGAGACCCAAAATGTACCTCAGTGTGTGACTTGGAATCAGTCATTGTTTTTTCAACCCAATATGTCTCCCAGGATTGTTACTGCAGAAAGAAAAACTGAAGGAGGGAATACGCTATGTACATGGATTTGAGTGCCTGGAAGAAAGGCAGGATAGACAGGAAATCTAACAAACAGATACTCTCATTGTTAAATTAGTTAAGCTTTAGTTGATCAAAATCTGGAATAACAAAAAACTGATGTAATTTCCATTGATTTGCTTGGTTGTTGTTTTTTTCATTTTGAACTTGTTGGGAACATCGTTTGCAATTTTATTGAGGCTGGACTTAAAAATGTTTAAGGTAACTGAAGGAGAAATTTCCTGACAGAACAATTAATCAGTGGAACGATTTGCCTCCAGCAGCTGTGGATACTTCAACATTGGAAGATTTTAAGAAGAGATTGTACAGCCATTTGTCTGAAATGGTATGGTTTCCTGCCTAAGCAGAAGGTTGGATTGGAGGACCTCTAAGGACCCTTCCAACTCTTGTTATTCAGTTATTCAGCTCTGTCATTGGTCCCATCTAGTATAGTTTCATCTGTTTAAGCATATCATAGTCTCAATGTTTTGTGGGATTTGGGGTTTTTTCCCCCTACAACGAAAGGTGCTGAAGAACAGTTTTCTGCCTATCCTGTGTTATTGCAGTTATCTGTGTATATTTATTTATTTACTGTATTTTTTGGCCTATAAGGTGCACCTAGATTTATAGAAGTGGAAAACAAAACAAAAAAAGTTTTGGGCTCTGCACGCCCTGTTTTCGGCCCATTTTTGAGGCTTTTTTCAGGCCTTTTTTCCACACACCCCACTCAAAAACAGGCCAAAAAAGGCCCGAAAACAGGCTGAAAATAGGCCTGGAAAAGGCTGGAAAAAGGCCCAAAATGAGGCATGTGGAGGCAAAAAAACAGCCGGTAGATGGGTGGGGCTTGGGCAACATTTGTTGTGTAAGATGCACAGCTATCTTATACGTCTTATATGTGGAAAAATATGGTATTTATTTATTACATTTTTATCCTGTCTATTATTTTATAGGTACCTCAGGTGACAAACATACATAATACTCCTTCAGCCTCCTATTCTCCCCACAACAACAATCCTTGAGGTGGGTTGTGCTGAGAGAGAGGGATTGGCCCAAAATCACCCAGCTGGCATTTGTCCCTAAGGTGGGACTAGAACTCCCAGTCCCAGATAACTGTCAAAGGGAGCAGAGCAGCCCTCATCAATGATCTTCCACAAACTAAAAACACTTAAAGAGCCTTGCCCTTTGCTTTCCCTTTCATCTAGAGCAGAGTTTCTTAAACTTTTTTCTGTCAGGATCCATTCCCATTTTTTAAAAACGATGGAGGATCTTAAAAGAGCTTTAGTTCACATGAGTTGTATTTATCCTATTAAAAATTAAAATAAACACATAACACTGCTGCTACTGTATCTCATGATTGTTTGATGGGGTTTTAATGTTGCGTTCTTTTTTCAGCGTAGCTTGGTGTTCAATTTTGACTTTATGGATCTCTGAGAGAGTCTTGGACAACGCTGAGGGGGTTCTAGGATGGTGAAGCAGTTAGAATGCAGTATTGTAGGCTAACTCTGCTTACAGTCTGGAGTTCAATCCTGACTGGCTTAAAGTTGACTCAGCCTTCCATCCTTCCAAGATCAGTAAAATGAGGATCCAGATTGTTGGGGGCAATAGGCTGACTCTATAAACTGC
>JAEANM010021352.1:0-11879 GCA_017656035.1 Myanophis thanlyinensis
CCCTCCCTTCCTACCTTAACTTACCTGCGGTTGCGTAAGCATTTCACTGCATATCGTACCCATGTATGATTATGTATATGACCAATAAAATTTGGAATTGAAAATCAAACTTGACCTGTTACTCAAAATCATCCAATTCATACCCCCCCCACCAAAATAAAAAATATTAATATTAATAAATATAAATAAAAACATAGTGTTCTGCGTCAAGCTTGAGATAGAATGACAAACTTGAATTCTTCATTAGGACCACCATTAAACAATTTTAATAAATTGTTACAAGTCTAAAGATGAATAGGTCTATATATTTATAGCATGCCTTAAGTTACTGATGTTCCTCCCTCTCTCCAGCATAAACATTTATTTTCCCAATGAAGAAGCATCTCAAGATTCTGCGCAGCCGTCCTTTGTTTTCTCCTTTGGCTAGACCTTCCTTTCTTTCCCCAAAGGGGGAAAAAATGTATCACTATGGCTCACCCCAAAGATACTAGCACCCCAAGTGCTAGTATCTCATTTGCTCAAGGCTGGCTTGCCATCCAACTCAACTGTGCCTTTCACGTGATACTTTATATCTTCAGTGGAATGCAATAAATCTCAGAATATACACAGATCGAGAGGGGCGGAAACCTATCCTTGCATGCAGTAAATAATGTCTGTTTTCTCGTGAAAAAGACCAAGAAGCAGATGATTAAAAAAGACCCCGTCTCTGCCCCAAAGATCCCACAGAGCTGTTAACCGAAGAATGAAAAGAAATCTGACCTCAATGGGCCTCTCATCCTACCGTGTATCCAGCTGATTGTGTCTTTGTAGCAGAGTTCTATCAGGCTGCAATTTACATCTCTCCAGAGCGGTGTTTCTCAACCTCAGCAATTTAAAAATGGCTGGACCAACTCCCACCTGGCCGATTCTGGGAAGTCCACACATCTTAAAAAGCTGATGAGGTTGAGAAACACTGTTCTAGAGCAAGGCCGCCCTCCCACCAACCTTTTGGACACTGGCTTCTGTGGAGAGAGGTTTTTCCACAGACCAGAGAGAGAATGGTTTCGCGTGCTGCCTGCATCCCACGGATGGGGCTTTCCTTGTTCGTATGGCTCAGTTTCTGGCATGCCACAGCCCGGTGCTGGTCCATGGACCAGGAGTTGGTGGGCCCTGCTCTAAAACAGGGGTCTCCAACCTTAACCACTTTAAGACTTGTGGACTTCAACTCCCAGAATTCAACTCCCAGAATTCCTCAGAATTTTGCTTTGCTGGCTGAGGAATTCTGGGAGTTGAAGTCCACAAGTCTTAAAGTGGCCAAGGTTGGAGACCCCTGGTCTAAAGGATAGCTCGGCATCAAGAATTCATATTTGTTAAGCACCCTTTTTTTATTGTTGTTCTATTTTACGCACCCAGCACATGGTTGGTTAAAAGTGGTAACCAAGAGTTTGAGAGCCAGTATGATATAGCAGTGAAGGTGCCAAGGTAGGACTGAAGAGCCCCAGGCTGAAGTCCAACTCTAACATGGAAATTCACTGCTTGGCTTTGGGTCAGTCAGTCACTTTCAGCTCAGCTATAACCCATAAGGTTAGTGATGTTGGTGGGGAAATTGGAGGATGAAGAACTACGCCTGCTGTATTGAGCTCCTGAATGAAAGGCAGGATATACATCTAATAAATGAATAAGTAAACTAGGAAGTTCTTCTGTTTCTGATATCTCAGACTTGGCTATTTTAAATCAAGGAGGAAGAAAGTGAAAAATAGGTCCCTCGCAAACCATAAAGAAAGCCAACTTTGATGGATTTCTAAGCCCATCGCGGAAGAGATTACAGCTTTAGAGTGTGACCTTCCACGTTTAAAAAGTCCACTTCCCAGCTTGCCATGCTGGGTTCCTACCTTCTTCTCCGACTTCTTTTCCCTGCGCTTGACATGCTTCACTTTCACTGCCCGTTTCCGCAACACGGGATCAAGGAAGGGCACATCGTCTGTGTCACTGAGCCATGGCTAAAAGAAGGAATAAGACAAGAAAAAGGGGAGGGAATATTAACATTTCCAGAACAAGACTTTTAAGAAAAGTCAAACAGCAATCAGCTCTGCTTCCATTTCTTCTTTCAGGAAATACATCCTGTAATTCTATTACTCTGGCCAGCAACGTATTGTATAAGAGAACCACTTTGAGGGAAAAAAAAGATACCAGGGTAATACATTTTAGGATTATTTAAAAAGAACAATGGAAATGTAAAATAGAAATGTAGTTTAATACATGAAACTGCATGCTCCAAGCTCCAGTTGTCAGTTTGCTGACAATCCAAGATTTTTTTTTTCTTCATGAAGACTGGCATTTAGAAAGGGAAGCACATCTGGCCTAGGAGTCAAGGTTGCTGATCTTTAAACTGTTAGTTAAGCACACAACAACTTCTCAAGGAGTACAAGTTCAGTAACCTTCTCTACTGGAGGCAATCATAAAACTCCCAGTTTTATGGGAACCATAAGAGTAACACCTGCCTCTGTGAGTCGCTCTATTCACATAAATTGTTTCCAGCTTCCTTAGGATCTTTCTAACACATTTGAGTTATAATTCTTAAATGCCCAGCTAGCATGGCCAACAGACATAGAAATTATATGCCTTTGCCAGTTAGGTGTTTTGTAGTTATACAGATAATTCTTGCTTAAGCAACCCTAATTGGGATCAGCAGCTCTGCCAATAAGTAAAACAATCACTAATTGGGAAAGCACGTGACTGTGACTTCCAACAGGAAAGAGACAAGTCTATTCAGTTCCACAACTTCAGCTTTTGTTTGCCTCCTAATCACTCCCCTGCCTTTGGAATGCTTGAGTGCCTGCTTACTGTCTTGGACACTAAAAGCAATGTTATTGCACTCTAGCCCAGAGATGGTTTACTCTCTTGAAATCCCTCTGACTCCATTCTTTCCACTTTACGGGGAGGAAGGGGAAAAAAAGCAAGCAATTTATGTAGGCAATCTCCCCCTTGCCTCCCCCTTTCTCACTGCCAGTGCAATCACACCACTTTTGATGCATAAAAGAGCAAACAATTTACTCTCTTGAAATCTCCCTCCAATTTTTCTGGGCTTTCTGCGGGCAAGACATGATCAAGCAAAGGAGTTAGAAATTGCCTAAAGAAATTGCTTGCTTTTTTTTCTCCCTCTACCCATAGAGGAGTGATTGGAGAGAAGGAGAGTTCAAGAGAGTAAGCTGCTTGCCTGCACATCTGCAGCTCTCAGACTTGAACTACCCATGTGATTACAATGCCCTCAATACATAAAACAGCTTAGTCTCTTGAAATCCCTTTCTGCTCTGGTGGACAGGGGCAGGCAAAGGAGAAAATGCCTACAGAAACCACTTACTTTTTTTCTTCCCAACTCCTTCACAGAACAAAAAGATTGGAGAGAAAGAGATTTCGAAAGAGTACTGCAGCATCGGGCTGCTGGCAGAATCACATTGTTTTCAATGACTGAAGAATACTACAAAGGATGTGAGTGGGTAATGAAGTTATTTTTTTCAGTACCATCATAACTTTGGTCAGTGAATGAATGGGAGGACAATGAAAAATATCTATATTGGAGTTACAGCAATAGAGCACCTAACTAACAAAGGCATATTATAATACTGCATTAAGATGTGTGGTAATGTCTCATTAAAAATGCCTAGCTCAGCATCAAATAACCAAAATAAGTCTGGTCATTTGTAGTAATAAAAAAATGGATCTTTAGTGCCTATTACACTATAGTTCTCTGTAGAGGTTATTATACAGATAATCCTTGATAAATAGCAGTTATTGGGACTGGGAATGCTATCTGTATGATGTTGATGTTGTTGCAAAGTGGAATATCATGTGACCACACCAACTTACAATGGCAGTTCCAGCTGCAGGCATTAGATGAATCCCACAATGTCACGTGACTGCCATTTGTGATGACCTGAAGGTTCTCCATTGCCTTTGCTTGGCAGAAGCCAGCAGGGAAGGTCACAAATAGCGATAACATGATCAGGGGATACTGCAACCATTGTAGTTACGGTTGCCAAATGCCTGAACTGCAATCAAATAACTGTGGTGATGCTGTAATGGCTTTGAGGATCAGCTATAAATCTCCTCATTCAGCAGTTCAGTCCTCAACAGTTGCTGAACAAGGGATTATAACCCAATGGCTACCTGCACTTCCCACTACAGACTCAGGTAAGCATGCCGTAGTAATCTTTTCTAAAAGAATTTGAAAAACCAAACTACACTAAATGAAATAATTTGAAACCAAATTAAACATATTTTTCCAGATATATGCCATGTGTGGCAATTTGCAAACGCTTGCCTGACAAAGCAATAGTAACACCTCTGACCGCATACAAATATTCTTAGTTACAGGCTAGGGGAAGAACTGTCTGTGGAACAATGATCAATAGCGCAGCTTCTGTGAGAGACTTGAAAGAACCTAAGAACATAAGAAAACCTACGGGCGGATAAGCAAAGGGTAACAGGCAAGCAAAAAGCCTAGAATTGGGGATCTTTGCAGAAAGACAGACAGAGTCGTCAGCAGAAAAGCAGAGCTGATAGGAAGCAGGGTAGAAGAATCAGAGGGAGAAGATGAAAGGAATAAGGGGAAATCAAGGCAAAAAAGATTGCTGGAGAATAAACTGAAGATACAAGGCTCAAGAAATAGCCAAAAGTGGTCAAGCAGGGAGCTTTAAATGCTGAGGAACTGAGTGAAGTCCCACATGAAATGTTGAGCCAAACATTTAGCTAGCATTCCCAACACCTTTGATAGATGTCCTTCCACAGCCCTGAATGACATTGGGAGGGGACCCAGGACATGCACTAATCCTAGGGCAGTGTTTTTCTACCCAAGCAAGCATTAACCCTGCCAACATGACCTAGGAATCCCAAGGCAATGGGTCTACCATAGGTCTCACCAGATTCTGATCATCGAAGGCCCCTGAACAAAGCTCCTGATACAAATCGGGATCTATGTGCAGATCATCATCCGACAGAGGCTCAGGTGTGGCAGCCGATTCTAGCTGTTCCTTTAGCATCTGCAGATCATCCTCCCGCCCCCGTAACATCTATTGAGCGATTGGGGAAGTAGGGAAGAGAGCGGGGGAAAAGCAGTGAGAGAGGAAAAGGGAGGGAAAGAAAAGAGAAAGAGGAAAGCATTAAAGAAGCCATCTGCCTGGCTTCACAAGCACCAGGCACCAAGACAGTGCAAACACACACCCTTCTGTTGCTGTGCACAGAGTGGCAAACAGAGAAAATGGGGCTTGCTGAATGCCAAGCGGCAAAGCGCGAGCAGCAAAAAAAAAAAAAAAGAATCCCCAAACCCACTTCTTTAAAAAAAATTAAAAAAAAGACAGGAGAAAAGGCTTAGAGCTTAAAGAAGCAAGGCCCAATGGCCCGGCAAAACCTGCCACCTAATACAATACAGAATGCATGCAATCTGGGCCTTCGAGTCCCCGGCTTTTCAAATATGAACCCGCTAAGTGTTAAGCTGGATCTATACAGGCAGCAGAATGAGGTGGAAATAAGATGAAAGGGTGGACTGCATCACTAAGCAGAGAAAAGGCACAGGAATTACAAGGGTTGCCTTACTTGGGGGTTGGAAGAAGAGGACAACAAACCTCACACAACTAAGAAGTTGGAAAACCCAAAGTAGGGCAGAGGAACAACTTTCACCCTGTTGTTTTCTCGCTTAAGTAGGAAATAAACATGGGTGCACGCGCTATGTACAAGTACTCCTTGATTTATGACAATCCAGCTCCAAAATTTTCATTGCTAAGTGTGAGAGGATTGTTAAAGTGAGTTTTGCCCCATTTTTATGACCTTTCTTACCACAGTTGTTAAGTGAACCACTGAAGGTGTTTCAATTAGCAACACGGTTAATAAGTGAATCTGGGCTTCCCCATTGACTTTGCTTTTCAGAAGGTCGCCAAAGGGGACCTTCCACCACCACCACCCCAGGACATTGCAACCGTCATAAATATAAGCCAGTTGCCAAGCATCCAAATTTTGATCACATGACCATGGGGAATGCTGCAACAGTCGTTAAGTGTGAACAATGGTCATAAGTCACTTTTTTCCAGCACTGTTGTGACTTCAAACGGTCACTAAACAAAAGGTTGTAAGTCGAGGACTAGCTATATGTAAAAGAGGCGCATTCACCCATGATCTCAAATAGTTCAGTCCACCACTTCTAGGCTATCACCACCTCATTATATTGGATGTATAGGCCACGCTTCAGTCTGCTTCCCTATCTAGGGAAAAAAAATCCCAGGAGTCCCAACTTAGCACTCACCTATTATCTTAATCCTGAATATTAAGATTTTTTAAAAAAGAAAAAGTAAAAAGAAAAGAAAAAAAACTGGAGGGAAAAAGGAAACTTACCGAAGCTGGAAAATATTTATAGGACTCCTAGGAAGAAAAGAATGGGAAAAAAAAAATCACGTGTGAGCTACACACAACCGACAGCTTCAAATTTGAGGTGGCTGCCTCTTGGGAAGGGAGCAGCCAAGAAAGTGCCCCCTAGAGAAAACATGCAATGATCTCAGGGCAGGGAATTGCCCACGACACTCACCCGAGCCCGAACCTGACACTGCCTCAGGCGGCATTTCTGACGGATTTTGTTAGGCCCGCCAAACTTCTTCATGTCCCGGCAGAAATCACACTGCCCACAGTCCTCTGTGCGTCGGCAGGCCTCACATTCTCCACACATGCGGGCCGAGCGCTTGATCTGCTGCAAGTAAGAAAACGGACAGATGTGAGAAGGGCTTTGAACCTGAGGAATCCCAACTGCTCTGTCCCTGGCTTAGTCCTAAACCCACCCCCCATTGTCACTGTGTTCCTCAAAAGAGCCAGAATGCACAAGCATGGATTAATCATGATTAATCGTGGGCAAGGACCGCCGGTTCAGGTTTACGCAGAAGTTAAGTTTCATCTCTTGGGTTTGGTATAGAATTTGTACATAGAAGGGGAAGAGGCAACCTTCTCATAATGGTAATAATGAGTGGGTTGGGAAACAGGACTGGGGGAAGGGGTAAAATTAATTGGCAAATCAAGGTTTCTCTTTTTGCAAGGCATGTTAACTAACCCTCATTTTGTGTCATTTGTTAACTGTATTCCAACTCAGTGATGGGAAAATGTACCACCAGTTTTCAACCCCCATCATCACAGGGGCCTTATAGTCATAAGAATGGTGCCTGGGGATCTCAGGTTTCTCATCTCCCCAGAATAGAAGGGGGAAAAAGAGATTCTTTTGGCAGTTTTCAGTTACAGCTGTTCCTCCTGCTGTTCTACTATGGTCAGTACAGCGAGTGAGAACTATTATTTCTGTTTAGTCAATTTCCCAGCAAATGTGGATGGATGAAGATTTAGCCAATGTCCAGGTATTCTCCCATAGATTTCATACCCATGAAGGCTTAGATGAAATCAAGTTAATATATACATGAATTAGTATTATTTTAGGTAAAAGTGAGGGCGTGCTCAGATTACAGTTATGAATGCCAGGAAGTTGTTTAGCAGCTTCTGGAAGACACACACACACCATTAAAAGTAACTAATACACAGCTAGTATATTTCAATTCTTATAAAACATTCCTAGATTTAGATCAAAAGTGACATGATTAGAAAATAGGGAGAAACAAGCAGTCTTTTCAAAGCTTTTTTTTTAAACTTTTCCATTATGGTCTTGCTGACTTATCATTTCTATGTTTGCATTTTATAAAACAATTGCTAGTACACAATTCCATATAGGCAAATGCTTCCCAAACCTGGATAAATTATCCAGAATTGGGTAAAGGTGGTTTTTCTTTGGTCAATCACAAATGCAAAAAGGACATTTAAACTGACTTAAAAGTATTTTATCTACATAAGTGGTTTCATCTAAAGAAGGGGGGAAATGGAAATCCCTAATGTAGGCAATATAAAGGGAATTCTAAAATTGCACAAGTCAAAATCTCATGAATCCTATTCCATTGTGCATGATTCAAAAGGGTCTCATGGTTAATCTCAGATTTGTAGAAAGAATACAGGAGGAAAATCGAAGATGCTTAAAAATTAAACATTAACAAAAGCAACTGATATGGCCCAGCTGATATTTATTCAATTTATATCCCCACTTTATTTTCTACAACTAAAGGAACTCTGGCCTCCTCCTCCTCCTCCTAACAGGAACTCTGTGAGGTGGATTGTGCTGAAACAGAGTGGCCCTCTATGCCAAAGGGAGAACTACAACTTGTAAGCATCCTAGTTTCTAGTACAGACCTTAACCACTACCCTAAACTAGCTTTCTAAATATACCCTAAAGAGACACATCTGATTTAAAATACATAATTTTGCCATGGTAATAAATAATAATTTGCTTAAGCATTAATATGAATAACAATGAGGAAAGGGAAGAAAAATCTCAAGAGAATCTGATTTAGCATATTAACTAAACAGACTGAAAATAATACCTTGAATTTACAAATGCAATTTGGCTTCAGGGATCTGTAATGGTCCTATGATCTTCTAAAGGTGATTTCATCTTCTTGTTCCCATCAAAGGGAAGAATAGCTGGATCACCAAATAGCTAGAAACTAAGTATGGTATTTACCTATTTGACTACATTAAATCTCGATCCTGTGCCTATGTACATCTAATAAATGATAACAAACAGCCTAAGCATGACTGTTAAGGTAAGGCAGTTGCTTCAATATACTAGTCTAGAACCCAACAGTTCAAATTATGTCAACCTTCTGGAGTTAGAATGCCAGGCCCTGTAAGATGATGTAATCTCCACTGCAACCCAACCCCTTACTTTGGAGTTGCGGCTCTGCTCCAGTGCCAGTTCTTGGGCTTTTACACGCATCTCATCTTTTTCAGCACGTTCCCGGTCACCTTCACGATCCTTCTCCTTGGACTTTTTGTGCCTATATCGGATTTCAAGGGTGGGGTCTCTTTCTGCAAAAGGAAAAGCAATCTATGTTATGAGAATCCGTATCCCATTTCAAAAAATTATCTGAACGCAATTGGTGTTCTTTTTTTATATTTCCACTATGTACGCTTTTCTGTGTTACTTGGTAAAACAGAATATAATCTTAAAGCAATTTTTCCCAAAGTAAAGCAGGGAAAGGGAATGTTGTAATCCATAAATTTGCCACTTGTAAAATATAATCTAGAATCAATTGTTTGTTTGTTTTATTTTCGTATCTAATCAATATCTTTTCTAATTTGATTAGTTGCTTTCCTATGCCTCATGTACACCAAACGTATCATTTGTTTCTTTACCCTGTAAAAAAACTTGACCCTCTTTAGTAAATGCTTTACACTTTTGCCTGATGTACTTATGATTCATACTGGGTTGGGGAATGGTGGTAGTAAAAATCCACTTTGCAAAAGTGTACAGGTTGTCCTCGACTTACAACAGTTGGTTTAGTGACTGTTTGAAGTTACCATGGCACTGAAAAATGCTACTTATGACCTTTTTTTCATGCTTATGACTGTTACAACATCCCCAGTCACATGATCAAAATTCAAACACTTGGCAACTACTCATACTTATGACAGCTGCAGTGTCCCAGGGTCATGTGATCTTCCTTTTGCTACCTTCTCATAAGTAAAGTCAATGAGGAAGCCAAATTCACGCAACAACTGTGGCAGAAAAGGTTGCAAAATGGAGCAAAGCTCACTTAACTACTGTTTTGCTTAGCAACAGAAATTTTGTGGTCAAAATTGTGGTCATAAATCAAAGACTACCTGTACTATACTGTTTCCTCTCCCAGTTCAGAGCATGGGTTCTCCAGCTCCATGCTACTTTAATCATGTGCCTGAGTTTCAAGGCAACATGTTTTTCTTATTATTACTAGTATATTTTCATCTGTCCTTTTTAATATATAACTCAAAGGGATGAGCATACATTATATTTCTTCCTCTTATTTTCTCAACAACCCAGGGGAGGGAAGGGGGGAGTGACTGGCCTAAAGTCACTCAGCCAGCTTTCATGCCTAAGGGAGCCTCACTGTCTCCCGGGTCAGAACCACTACACCAAACTGGCTCTCTGTTGTCCCTGGAAACTGCCTTTTTACCAATTCAAGCTATAATGCACTAGTCAATCATATATAGAACAATTATTCTTAAAGTATTTCATATTCTACAAAAAGCTTTGCTATATAGATTCAGAGATCAGAAGGTGGTTTTCTTTTATTACTGAAACTTCATTACTGAACCACATTGTGCCATGAGATTTTAAATATTAACTTTGAGGGGGAAATCTCTATAAATTCTTAAGTTTCTAGCATACCACTTAAGTACATATCCATATATGCTTTGTGAGACAGAGACTTATCACACACACACATACACACACAAAGTCAAACAGGATTTTAAATTTACCTCGGCACTGCATGCAGTACCATTCCCGAATTGCTTTTGCCATTTTCTCAGTAATGTTAATGCAGTGGCCATGGAACCATTCATTGCAGTGATCACAGCCTCTGGAGAGAAAAATAAAAAGTGAAGGTTCATTAACCAAATTTCTTATGCATTTGGGAATCCGTACAAGAGATTAGCAGAAAAAAACTCATCTGATTAATTTTACATATATATTTATAGCATCTTTTCAAGTCAATGCTGACCCCTGGTGACTGCCTGGACAAGTCCCTGCAGTTTTGCTGGCAAGATTTCAGAAGTGCTTTGTTACTGCCTCTTTCCTAGGGCTGAGAAAGTGACTGGCCAAGGGTCACCCAGTTGGTTTGCGATTAAAGCAAGACTAGAACTCAAGGTCTCCCAGTTTCCAGCCTGATGTCTTAACCAAACTGGATCTAACTAACTAAGCATAACAGGGAACTCTTAAAAAGCATAGCATCTTCTTTTGGAAAGGGGTGAATAAAAGAGAGATAAGGTTGAATGACAAATATCTAGATGAACTTCAGAAGATCAAGAGTTTCTTCTACCTCTCAAATATCTAACAGTTGCCACAAAGACTCTTTTTTCTCCTGATTGAAGCTCTTCATATAAAAGAACACGAAGGGAAAATCAGAAATATCAGAAAAGTTAAAGTTCTGGTCCTGAAAATAAATTCCCAGGCTAAGCATAGGATTCAAAGCACTCTGTTCATTAATTTTAGGTGAGCCATAAACCAGAACTTACATTATCAAACTAATAAAGGTAAAAGCAAAACAAATTAAATCTCATCATCTTAAACTTCTATCACATATAATGGCCTTTCCCGATAACTCCTATCTTAAATCCATAATAACTTCACAAGATATTTTACATTTGTCATACTGTTTTGGTGCTTTCACCTTAATCTTGTTTTAGAATTACTGTTTGAATTTAATGGAATTTGCTTGCTACTGAATAATATTCATCTCAAGTTACCAGACAGAAATATCTTCTTCAGTATCAATGCTCTATCTATATACCACAGGCATCATCTGACAATGCTTTCTGGGTTCTTGTAGAGTTTAACCTCTGGGTATATGTTTAAAAGTGAGTCAGTCTAAACTGGGATTAGTATTTGAATTATTTTCTAATTTTTGCAATATTTGGGAAATATGGGGTAATTTGCGCTCACAAATACTTCATTCAATAGAATATTGTCTTTATTATTCCTTTTTACTGTACCCTTTGCAGAACCTCTTCTCTTGCCCTTTTCATTTTCCTTTTTAATCTGCTATTAATATCTTTATATGGAAAAGTATTTACCAGAATGAACAAAGTTTTTTAAAAACTTTATAATAATTAAAAATATTCATTTTTAAAATGAATACATCCTGGAAGACCTTGCTGAGCTAAAGTAGCAAAAGTTTTGCACTGGCTGCCATCCTCAATGCAACCTCATAAGGTATCCCCTCCAATCGGGCTTCAGGCCTGGTTTCAGCACGGAGACGGTCTTGGTCGCATTGGTGGATGATCTCTGGAGG
>JAEANM010021353.1:0-11879 GCA_017656035.1 Myanophis thanlyinensis
GGCGTCCGGGTAAATTTATAAAATTTATAAAACCCGCCCGGACGCCCCGGACAGGACGTAAAAAGAGGACATGTCCACAGACACCACCTCACCTAAGGAACTATATCAGAAATGTTCACAGAACAAATGGAACATTTAAATAATGTTCTCTGTGCAATCATGGAAAAGTGGGGTTTTATTTTGTAATTGGGAGAACACGCATTATGCTATAGGAAGAAATGTGTCTCTCTCTTTTCAGGAAATGCTAGAAGTAAAACCCTTCTCTTAAAAAACAGAGCTTTTTTCCCCTCACTTGGGATAGGCAAAATAAATTACTTGTGCTTTGCCCTTTCCAATCCCATAATGAAGCACATTTTGTAATGCATGCTAACACCAGCATAAGCAAACACAGTTCTTTATGTCAGTGTTGTGTTATGCTCAATACAACTTGAGACCAATCCAAGATAAAGGAATCTGAACCCAGGGAGAGGAAACCATATGAATGACCTACAGAGGGCAAACAAGCTCTAAAGTCCACATGAGGACAGCAGAGATAGATTATGGTACACAAATGACAACTGCACGTTGGTATTGCAGTTATGTTAATTGGTTCATTTTTTTCTGGACATGGCATCACCACATTTGATAATAGTAGTATGTTAGCATACTATCTGTTCAGCAAACTGTCTGAGGACTGTGTACTTTGAAGTCAAAGGACTATGAAAGCATGGTCCATCAGTATTACAGTAATCCTCGACTTTTGACCACAATTGAGCCCAAGATCTGTGGTGCTAAGTGAGACAATTGTTAAAGAGAATTTTGTCCCATTTTATGACCTTTTTCACCACAGCTGTTAAGTGAATCACCACAGTTCTTAAATTAATAACATAGTTAAGGGAATGTGGCTTCCCCATTGACTTTGCTTTTCAGAAGGTCACGAAAAGCAATCACATGACCCCAGGATACAGCTACCATCATAAATATGAGCCAGATGCTAAGCATCCAAATTTTGATCACGTGACCATGGAGACACTGCAAAGTATGAAAAATACTTAATGTACTTAATGGGGGTTTTAAATTGTTTTAAATTAGTTTTTAAATTTTAATTTTTAATTGTTCAACATTTTTAACTGTTTTTATCTGAATTGGTTTTTATTTTGATTGATCAGCCACTGTACTTATTTGAAGTTTTAATCTGGTTTTAATTGTTATATATTTGTGTTTTATTAGGCTGTACACTGCCTCGAGTCCTTCGGGAGGGAGGCAGTATAGAAATTAAATAAAATAAATAAATAAAATAAAGTTGGGAGGCCCACTTTAGGAGATAAAAGAAACTTTCTAGATGGGCATCTACCCTTGCCCTACTTGATTTCTCTGCAACTATACCATCAGCTATGGCAAGGGTGTTAAACTCAAGGTCCACGGCCTACATCCGGCCCACAGGGTGCTTAAATCTGGCCCATGGAGGCTGCCCTGGAAACAGCAGACTGGCCTGCAGTGCGTTTGCCAGAGAAAATAGAGCTTGTGACATCTGTGTGTAGCTCTCCTGAGCTCTGTTTTCACTGGCAGAGGGTTGCAGGAGGCTGTTGCAGCTGAGAATGGAGCTCGGGAGCCTATTTTCGCTAGCAGAATGCTCAGGCCACCACAGGCACCCCCAACATGAGTGACATCAAGCTTGCCATGCCCACTCTGACCCCTCCTCCCCAGGTTGAATACAACCCTAATGTTGCCCTCAATGAAATCAAGTTTGACACCCCTAAGCTATGTATCCCTTTGGCTCAGTCAAAAGACTGGGAGTGAGTGGCATTGTGTGGTTACTTCACCTCATTTCTTCATGGTCAATTTTAGTTGGTAATGGGGGGAGGGGAGAGAGCCTTTGGCCCCACTGTGCAAGATGCTGCAGAGTTCAATGCTTTCTTCATTCTTATTCAGTATCTACATAAGGTCACTGGGTGATTTCATTGGTTGCTATGGGATGAGGTATCAAATATACATTTCTGTGCCTAGCAAATTAAATGACACTGTGGACATCTTATCTCGGCGCCTGGAGGTTATGAGGATCTAAATAAGGAATAATAGGCTTCAGCTGAATCCTGGCAAAAGTGAGTGGCTTAGGAACTGGGGCTTGCCAGTTTTAGGACTATGCCATCTTTGATGCTGGGTGAATTTGAACTGTTCCAAACAGACCTAATAGACAACCTGGAAGCACTCCTAACTCTTGCATGAAGAACAAGGAGCAGTCATGGCTAGTCTTTGCACAACTGCATATCTGCGTACCTGTTGCGCTAGATTGGGGGCTTCTGCTCATGGTCACGCATATCCTAATCACCTTCCGATTGGTAATAGGGCTGCTCTTGAAGAATACTGGAAGCTTCAGCTGGTGCAAAACGCGGTAGTTATGTGTGCTCCATTGGTTACTCAGCTTCTGGGTCTACTCTGCTTTTGAACTTCAAAGCCATCCATGGCATAGGGCTGAGTTATCTGAGGAATAAACTCTTCCATATTTACTCTAACCATCCCATCAGATCAAGCAGAAGAAGGAGGTCCAATCTATTAGGGACTTGGGGAGACGCAGAAGGTGGGCCTTTTCTGTCATAGTGCCCATTTTATGGACCATTCTCACCCCTAAAGTGAGATTGATTCCACCTTTATTGGTTTTTTGGCAATCCCTTAAGACCTGATTATATCATCAAGCTGGGGGCCACAGGGGACCAATGAGGTACAGAGTTACTTCCACCGTTAATATCTGCTGTCCTCCTTTAGCCTTTGTGTGACTTTTTTTAAATTGTGTTTATGTTAACTGCTTTATAGTTTTGTTATATGACACCCAGAATTACTTTTTAATGAAATAGGCAGCCATGTAAACTTCATGAATAAATAAATAGGTTCCATCCTGATGAGCCAAACATGGTATTTATTCAACAAGGCACATAATAAAAAGGAATACCACAGGATTCATGAGACCAATTCTAATTATACTTCAGTCATACCCAGATCTGAGCCAAGGAAAATGAACAAGAGTATGATAAAGCTGGACTTGGTATTTTTATTTCTTCTTTCATGTCTGGCAGTCATGTAGCTATGTTCATAACAAACCAGATGTCAGGCTATTCCAGTTCACCTTAACCTGATGTTCACCAATTCATTTGTCTAACTCTTGGGAATAATAGAGAAAACCAAAAATCTGGGAATCCTTGTTGTAAGCAGTTATCCAATATTCTGATAAAATAAAATAAAGCACTAGGCAGTAGTCTTTAAAACAGCAAGTCTTCTAAGCAGGAATGTCAAACTCAAGGCGCTGGGGGCTGGATCTGGTCCACAGGATGCTTAGATCTGGCTCGCGGGAACACTCTGGAATCACTGAAGGACTGGCCCGTGGTGCCTCTGCCAGAGAAAATGGAGCTTGGGAGAGCCGCACGTGGTTCTCCTGAGCTTTGTATAGGGTTGCAGGAGGCTATAGCAGCTGAAAATGGAGCTTGAGAGCCCATCTTCGCTGCCAGAGCACTCAGGCCACCACAGGTACCCGTGACACAAGTTACATCAAGCTGGCCATGCCTTCCCTGGCCACGTCCAACCCAACCCAACCCAACCCATGAGGTCAAACACAACCCTGATCTGGCCATCAATGAAATTGAGTCTCTCTCTCTCTCTCTCTCTCTCTCACACACACACACACACACTGTTCTAAAGCCTGAAAGAAATTTCTCTCCCTTTGTTATTTATCATTTTTAAAAAGTGTGCCTTTTATGAAAAAATTAGTATTTCAACTCCCAGTAAAATAAAACAAAATGTGCAACTGTTTCCTATTATTTTAATTGTGTTTTAACACAAACCTGAATCATTACACTAGGATGGCAACACATAAAGCTGATTTTCTTTTGTTCAGCAGAATTAGTTGGAATGCACCAACCTTGTTACACAATAGTAATAAAACTTTGAGAGATGGGAGGAGAGGAAATTCAACACTATGTTGTTTTATCAGATATAAAACCTGTATCGGTGCAAGACAATCCAGTTTTACATACTACCCTATTCAAACAGGACAGCATAATATTAATCATGTAATGTGAAGATTCTAACCAATTACATCTAAAACAATTTAGTAGTATTAAATGACATAATGCAGAAATATGATGCTCAACATCCCTCTAGGATATATTAGAAATCCAAATTGTGTATTGCTAATACAAAGAAAATGATGGACTAATACTCACTTCACACTGATATGATAATCCTGGATCTAACTGGGTTGAATAGACTGTTGTACAGAATTCCTAGGATGGCTATTATTGATTATGAAAAAACAATCTAATACATAGGAAAGAGTTTAGGAAGAAAGCTAGGCTAGACTAAAAATATGTTTCCCAATACCAAGTTTTTGTGCTTAAAAATATCATCTATTCAATTGCAAGGAGCATAATTGCATTTGAAATTCTACAACCCAGACACACATTCGCAACTTCTATCACAACAAGGACTAAGCAAACAGAAAGTATCCAAAACATTACAAGGGTCATTTAACTTGATGGATGCTAACAGCTGAACTATATAGAGGAAAGTTCATTAACAGACAAGACAAGAGAATCTTTAACACAGTTTATGAGCCTACCTTTGGACAAGTCCAAGTGTTGCCAAAAACTGATGAACTATGTATGTTTTATTAAGGCTTTTAATCTTTATGTTTTTCAAAATACAGGTAAGAGTTTATTTTAATGTAGCAGGGCAAAAGATGTCAATACTTGTGTTGAAACCCAAAGCTGGAATTAATCAGAAGTCAGTAGTTCTTCAATTAATTAACATAGCTTACAAGGATGTAACTAAGACTACAAACCTCTGGTGCCAATTTCAGCACAAGTTTTCTCCGGAGTACATGCTTGTTTGCGTACCATAAATAATAACTAAGAATACAACACCAGAAAAACAGATGTCCAAAACTGCAACAAAATTAATGAGCATTCTTCTAAAGTAAATTGCTGAAGTCTTGTGCTCAGTAACCAGTACCAACTTTCCATACCAATGTTTAAAAGTGATGCTTTGTTTAGTTGAGCAAGAAAAGTGGTTGCTATGCTGTCCTTTCAAAAAGTGTCTTGGGGAAAACATGACAGATATATATCCAGATCCAACGTTATAGTGGAACAGATATGGCCAACTTGTAGGCATCAACCATAAGTACTCTGGTTCACAACATGGATCATGGTGCTGAGTCTTGTTTGCCTTAGATTCGTGGTGGCATTGTCTTGTATACAGAGCGTAAAGTTCAAAGCATAACACTCAGCAGTGGAAGGGATCAGTTCTTTGAAAATAAGGGTCAAAGATGTGGGAGCTACTCATTCTTTTTCCTCTCTGGGACACATATTTGATTGCAGATTGCATCTACAGCAATTAACTTGCAACCATTCCCTACCACCAAGAAGGCAAACTTTTATTTGAATTAAAGCAAAGGTGAAATTCAGCCGGTTTGCACCAGTTCTATAGAACCAGTTATTAGAAGAAATCTCCTTTTGGGTTTTTTCCCCCCCACTTTGCAGGGTTAATCCTGTAAATAATGCAATTGTTTCTAGCCTAATCTTTATTGCCTTGCTAACAAAAACTGCCTCTCCCCTTATTACATTGTAACTTTGGTGAAGTTGTAATGATAATAGTAATTCTGTGCTTGGTGATGGCCACGCCCACAGAACCGGTAGTAAAAAAAATTGAATTTCACCACTGAATTAAAAGGCTGGGCATAATCACCTATAGAATCAAAGTGGCATACATAATGTTCCCAACCTCCTCTTGTCAACACACCAACCCTATGGGGTAGGGTGGGGTAGGGTTAGCCAACATAGAATGACTGACCAAAGTCACCCAGCCAGTTTTCATGCCTAATTGGAGGATTAGAACTCATAATCTCCTGGTTTCTAGTCCAGCTATTTCACCAAACTAGCTATCTGTTAAATGCGTACTATGGTATTACCAAATAAAACCTGAAGAGACTTTTACATATGTAAGCAGGACAATTATTGCTTCTTGACTTAAAAAAAAACAAATGATAGCAACTATCTTTTGTATAATGCAAAAGATAAGTAAACTAAGTAAAATAAGGAGTTCTAAGTACAGGTTTCAGGTCTTCTTCTTTATTAAAATCCAATCACAAGTTACCTCCTGCAATTTGTAAATCACACTTTCACATACAAAACTAATAAGCACATTTTAACACTGACCTCTAAATAATCCTGTCAAACCAGAACAACCAGATTATTCACTATTGTATGTCTCTTCAGTGAAAATTCCTTATTTTGTTACTCAATATAAACAGCCCAAAGCTTCTAAGAATCTTTCTTTAGATATTTTATCACCATTTTTCCTTACTCTGCCTCATTCTTTTTATTTTCCTTAGAAAATGTGAATTTAAAACTATGTTTTTCCTAATTAAAGTTGACTGTGGAGCTTTCAAGCCATTCTTTGTAAAATATTCTTCACAAAGTACTCTATTATTCATTGTAGATCACGTTTACTATCAGTAGGTAGCCACTATTTGCTGATATTAAATCAAAGATGATGACTGCATGATACTATTATTCTTAAGTACAGGATTTAAAGCTGACATCACCAGCAACTATACAAACTACCATAAAGCCAGAACAACAGAGCCTTGGAAAGGAACTTGGAGGTCTTCTAGTCCAACCCACTTCTCAAACAGGAAACCCTGTATCAGTTTAGACAAATGGTTGTCCAATCTCTTCTTAAAAATCTCCAGTATTGGAGTGGATCAGAAAGGCTCTTTTTTTAACTTTGATGCCTAATGGCAACAAAGATTTGAGAATTGGGTTTAAGAGCCACAAATATTAAGGTTTTTAAAATTATGCACATAAAAGGTCCCAAAAATAAAGTAAATGTAAACTGTCAGTATTTGAACAGTTTAAAAATAAGCTACTAATAGTACAAACAACAACTATTATATATATGCATAAAATTAGAATATAACAAAAAACATTAGTTGGTATTGAAATGACTAATTAAATAGATGCAGAATAAATGCATCTTTTTTTTTGGTCCTTAGATTTACATTGCTACATTTCTCTAAAGAACTCACTCCAAAATGAACAGGTTTAAAATCTTGCAATACTTTTTGAAAAATGTTATGTAAGGCTAGAGCACTAGTAATGTCAGTGGGATTCTTTCATGTGCAGAAGTAATAATCACAGATGAGATACCACAAAATTAACTGACAAAAAAGTCAATACAAAAAATCAAAGTCAACAACCATGTGCAATCATTTGTGAACTAGATTTACACCAAGTTTCTATGGTCTACCATATTGTAGACACTTCTAATAAATGTAAAATTTCCTATAAACACTTTTGATAGAAATAAAGTCTTCATGTATCATTTTAATGGATACTTTACTTTCTTTGAGCTTTTCCTATTTTATCCAGCTTTGGACTGTTTTCATTTAAAATAACAAAAAAACTTCTTACCTCATAAAAGTCCCAATCTATCAGAAAATATAATGAGAAAATAACATGCCAAACATTTCAATGAAAAATGAACTTTGCTCAGCCAGTTTAGGAAAAATCCAACAAAAAATCCCCCATCAAAATTATAGGATATATTTCTGCTCATTTGGATTATATCTAAATATACTGACACAAAAGTCACATTGAATAAAATAGGATCTGACTTCCAAGTAAGTTAAGAATCCGATCAAGTTGTGAATTGTTTTAGCAGTATGCACCCAGCCCTTTTAGAATCTATTTACAAAATTCAGCACTCTGTATTTCTAATTATTATTTTGGATTATGTTAAACTGCTCTAAACATTAAAGTTGAAGAAGTTGCCACATCCACACACATTACTCCAACACACATGCTATGTAAGACTGATGTTCTTTGAGAAATATACTGAATTTCATAGAATTAAAGAGGTAGATTTTTTTTATCCAAACCCAGTAATTTTCAGATAGCATCCTGCTGCCTAGTCAAACTCTTCCTCATTCCTTAATAAAGATGCCATCCATGGCAGAGAAGAACCATGCTGATTATGAAAACAAGGGTAGCCTTAAAGCAAGTGTCGTCTACTTACAATGTTTCTTGTCAATGATTAGCCTCATTTTGAGTAACTAAAAGGAACCGTTGGCTTGAAGCAGGCAATCCAAGTCTGCGTGACTTTTCTACATCCTCCAAACTGGCAAAGCGCTTTATCAAGGGCACATTTATACAACGCATCCACACTGAGGAAACCTCTCGTTTTAGCGCTCTGCCCAGAACAAGAGGAGGCACGAGACCAGCCCACATCTTCCCAGCTTCCTCATTGGCCAAGCCCGGGACCGGCCTACGTGGGATCAGTGGGTGTGCACCCGGAGAACGCGCCCCTATTGGTTGAGCCCGAGACGGTATTTAATGAACTGATGTTCGGGCGGCGGAACAAGCAGCAGTTCGTCTCAAGTCAGAAACGCCGGAATCGATCCTGGGGAGTTGAAACTGGAAAGCGCGGTCGAATCCTGAACCCAGAAACTGCATCATCGGCAAACATACATATATAGATGTATATATATTATATATGATTATCTCAATGGTTGGAAAAGATTGGGTTGTTTTTTTTTGGGGGGGGGGCGGGGGTGTTCTTCGTTATTACACCGAAATAACATTCGCTTTTGCAGCGAGCGACGCAACGAGCTCCCGCCGCGCCAAGCCCTCGCCTGCCTCTTTTCATCCCGTGAACGCGCTTTGCAAACATTCCCACGGCACATAAGACCCGTGAGCCAGGCAAACCCGCCCGTCGGTCTCATTCACAGATGTTAAGTCTTCTTCCCCCTCTCCCCTTATCGAAAGAGCCGTGTCACGCCAACCAACCGGAGACCCGGTCGGGGAATCCCTGGAAGGAAGAGCGCCTGCAGCGATGCGCCCGGTGCAACTCTTAGCTTCCAAGGGCCCTTTATTTTTTATTTTTATTTTTATTTTGATTTGATTTGATTTTTGCACGCGGGTTCCCAATGCGTTTGCAATGCCAGGCAGCGCCCCCATCCGAATCCCACCGCCCCACTTACGCGGCCTGTTCTTTCTGCCCGAATCCATCCTCCGGCGCGCCCTGCTTTTTTTCGTCGGCGACTCGTGGCTGGAGAGCGGCAGCTCCGGGCGAAAATGCAGCGGGTGGGAAGCCTCGCCATTGCCGGCCGGAGGGTGGAAGCCGTTGTGCAGCGGCAGCCCGTTGTGCAGCGGGCAGGTGGGGGCGGCAACAGCCGCCGCCGAAGAGACACCCGCTTGGCCTCGCAGTCTCTCGCCCATGGCGCCGGCAACCCGAGGCCGCCGTTCGTCCTTTGTCTCGCCCTTCTCCCCGCCGCCAAGCAACGTCCCGCGGCGCCCACCGTGCTGCCTTCCCCCCCGCAGAGGCTGCCCTGCCGGGCCGGCACGCCGCTGCCACCTCCGCCACCTTCCCAAGGCAGCGCCAAGCGCAGGCGCCCTGCCCACCGCGGGAGGAGGAAGGCACGCCGGGCGGGCGAAGGATTGCTGGGAAGGGGGCGGGAGCAGAGCCGCAGAGCGCTTGGTTCTTTCCCGAATTTGGGGCGTGACGGGGTGGGGAGCGTTTGCCGCAAGCGCCTCGTTCTCGGGAGGAAGGAAGAAGGAGCCGGGCGTTCGCAAACCGACCGTCCCAGGAGCTTCGGTGAAACCAGCCTAGGGAAAGCTCCGCGCCTTCCCCCAAAGGTGTCTTTTTTTTCCCCTCAGGAGGCAACTGACTTTTCTTGAGTTTTTTTTTCCTCCTTTGGGAGACGTTTCGCTTCTCATCCAAGGCGCTTCTTCAGCTCTGACAGGAATTCCCCGCCATTCCCCACTACCCTGTGAGAGCTGAAGAAGCGTCTTGGATGAGAAGTGAAACGTCTTCAAAAGAAAAGAAAAAACAAGGGGAAAAAAAGCACCTTTGGGACAACCATGACCCCCGATGACTGAGAATCTCTACAGAGTTTTAGCTATACAATTTGGGATGAACCTCCTTCGAGTGGCCTTGGGAGTATGAATGGATTTCCAGAAAAAAATAATTGCTGACTATAAGAACCATTAGCATTACCCAGGTGACCCTGAGGATACAGATCAACCTCCCAAGTGCATCAAAGACCCTCTCTAAAAGGATGCAAATGACCAGCTGTCTGCAAGGAGTATAAATCCTTCTCCACCATCCAGTCAGAGCTGAAGATACTTCTTGGATAAGAAGGGAAATGTCTTCAAAGAAAAAAACAAGATAAGTCTAGTTGCCTCTTGAGAAAGCACCTTTGGGACAACCATGACCTGGATGACTGAGAATCTCTATAGACTTTTTCCAAAGCGTACCAACTCCAAACAACACCACTTTCTCAATTTTGCACCTGTTTTTCAACCCCTCCCTTCTTCCTTGTTATAGTTTGAAAATGGTTCTCATTCATTCTCTTCAAAACACAAACTTCATTTGTACTGGCTTCTGTGTTTCGCATCCAGATACTCTTGATATTATTTCCCCTTAATGCCCTTTTTAAATTCTCACTGATTTAACTACTGTTCCATTTCTCTTGGCATACCCAGCTCTCACTCCCATTTAGCAAAATAAAAGCTCTCTTTGCTTTACAGTCATCTTTGCTTCTCTTGACAAATATTCATTTCTCCCAACAATCTACAAATTACTTGATACCATTCTACCAGCATTTACACTTCTGACAATTAATCTATTTTCCCATTGTTAGTAATTCTTATTCTACTAAGGTACAGAAATCCATTTAACCTACTCTAGGTAATTGCCATTTACATACACCTGTAACCATTCTTTCCATTTTCTTTGCCAGACAAAACTGCCTTGGTTTTTCCTGTGTTAGGTCACCTGGGCCAACTTTTCTTGATTGTAACTGAGATATGGTAGAATATATCCATCTGGAAGCCTTGCAATTGATGATTGTCCACAACAAAACACAGATCCACTGAATCTTGCTTATTTCTTTATTTTGGTTCCATCCCTCCCATTTTCCCATAGTGCACATAAGATACGTGATAAGCAATAATGCACACTGTACACTGTACCTCTTAATGATGGAAGGCTGGCAACAATATTGTTTTCTTTTTTGTGTCCAAGCCTATGGTGGACACATCATTTGTATAATTCTTCTTGTGCTTGACATTTTTCTGGCTGGTGCATTCACTAATATACTGGTAAAAAATTAGTGGTTTAAATATTTTTTTCGAGTATGAGAAATGTGATGACACTCATCGATTTCACTTGATTGGAAAAAAATAATGGTTCTATCATTTCATTGTGAATTTGTTAAAAAGAACACTTATAGAGAACAGCAAGCATATAGTGACTAAAGGAGAAGAGGCTATAGTATACCAACACAGCACATACTGATGGGATTTGTGCTCAGTGAGATACAATTTATGCTCAGTCATATCAGAAAATACTACTTTTGATGCACAGCAATCAATCAATTAACTGATTTTATTTAGCCCAAAGACCCCAAAAGCCACAAAGTTGCAAACGCAATCAAAAGTTGGCATTAGATAAAACAGTTTAACAAATAAAATATTTACTAAATTTAAAATCTCTACTCATTGATTGATTACTAAAATCTTTTTTTTAAAGCCTTAGTTAAAAATCTGGCTGTTTAAAACCTGAGTTTAAAAAATCAGGCTGTTGACACTGTAACTTTAGGATTTTCATCTGCAAATAATTTTGTATACAGAAGTATCTTTTTCTAGTTTATATTTTGAAATAAAAATATGTATCATATTGTGACTACTGATCATAGCAAAACTATTTTTGATACAATAGAAAGACATCACTGTAGGGATTTGAAATTTTGGATATACTCTCTGCTTATGAACGAACTACAGTGGTACCTCTACTTACGAAATTAATTCATTCCGGAAGCCGTTTTGTAACTTGAAAATTTTGTAAGTAGA
>JAEANM010021354.1:0-11879 GCA_017656035.1 Myanophis thanlyinensis
GAGTTAAGGCTAAGGTTGGGGAGGTTACATTCAAAAGCACAATTAGCAATGGAAGCAGAGTAGGTGCTATCTCAGAGTTCTTTGTCCTGAAGAATTACAAGTTATATGCTCTTTTGAATTCCTTTGAGGAAAAGCAGAGCATAAATCTGTCAAACTGGGATCCAATTACCAACCAAAATGATATGAATCTCTGTTAAAAAATTGAATGGCAGGCTTCAGGGGGATTGAAAACAAGACTATAGAGATAATTCTCATTCAACCTGAGTGCAACCTGAGTAGTTTTGATAGCAACAAAGATAGCGACCAGATCAATATATCACCCAAATAAATTTGTGAGATCTGAAGATGACCTGTATCCAACATTATCTCCTATGTCGCGTAATTTTTTGCGTACTTGAAGAGAAAAAAAAAGCAGATCTTTTATTTCAAAAGCTCAGCCGTGCTTCTAATGAGGAAATAATAACAGCCCTACAAAGAACATTCCTCTGCTACAGATCAGGTCTGGCTGAGATCCAAGAAGTTGCAACAAAAGCAGTGGACATAAAAGAGCAATAAACTTATCCATTTTATTTTATTTTTCCATGGTGTCTGTAGCTAAAAACAGGGCCTCTAGTTGTTAAGCAAGCTGCTTTCCTTCTCTTGCTTAAGGTGCCTTAAAAGTCAGATAAAATCAAACACGCCAGCCAAACCACAGAGCAGATCAACTGTCAACTGAAGTAGAAACACGGCTTGTTACGGGCACGGTTGTACTACCATTCCGTAAACAGTGCTGGTTGCCTCCGTGTTGTATCTTTTGGTAAACCCTTTCTTCCCCAAGATTCCTTAACCAAACCGTCATATTCTACAATATATTTTGTACAATTGATAAGACTTGAAACCCAGTTAGTGTCTTTCTCAGTCAACTTGTTTGCTATTTTGCTTTCCAGTCTCTCAGGATTTTAAACCTGAGCATATGCCTATTTGTAACTTGAGTATCACACAGCACCAGTTGGATTTAGCATACCATTATTCTGTTCACTTCGGAAGGAGGAAGTTGAATCTTACCTATGGTACAATTGCCTTATTTTGTGGATTTTTATTTTTATTTTAATACGGCCAAGCTAAGAAAAAGAAGCAAAAGTTTAAATTCATTTTGTTTTCTCCATTCACCTAATGAAGCAATTTGCTTGTTACCTGAGGAGCTCTCGATCTCGATATGTTGCCACTGAGAATTTTCTTGTTCTGTTGCTGCTGTTTCTTTTGAGGACAGATTTTCAACATCTTCTAGACAGCTTCCAATCTGTGGCTTTTCTCCTGACTTCTGCTTGATGGTATTTATGAGGTCATCTTTGCAACAATAGGCATTTCCTGGTTTGTGAGAAATACAACGCAAATGGTTCAGAAATCAGAATACTTAGAAAAAGGCTGAGCTATCCAGATGTGCCAACACTCCTTAAATCTCAAATTTGTGAATAGTTTGTATCACGTCAGAGCTGAATCATACAGTTGGTGGTGGTGTTTTCAATCTTGGGTACTGAAAAATAAATAGCTGGCAAATGGTTTTGTGGGCGCACTTCCCCATTTATGTCTGATTTGTAATTTTTAAAGTAACAGAAAGAGAAAAATGTTCTTAAAAACTAGATGATAATCATATATATTTAATTAATCGCTGAAAGGTGACCAGATGTTTGTCCTGGCTTGTTCTTCTTTTTTCCCTCTAATCTGACTATTAAGAAGTTCCTCGTAGGACTCGAGAACCAAATCCACCTTGGTGTGAAATAGTTAGAGTGGGTGTCCTTTTTAAAACAGTCTTAGTTGTTTTAAAATATGCAGAAATTGTGGCAAATGCAGATAAATAAAACTAAAAGAAGGGCAAAAGGACAAAAACTCCATCCATCCATCCATCCAACCATATATCATTTTTGTCCTTTTTTCCTTTTAAGTTTTGAATTTTATACACATATACACACACACTTCAACCAAATATTATTCCTTTCATTACTCAAACCATTTGAATAAATATATGTATATTCAACCAAACGAGGACAGCGATAAGCAAGCCTAGATCCAACAGGTATCATTATTTTATGTTTATCATTCTCCAATATTTCCATTGTTTGTTTATTAATTTGTACAGCACCCATCTCGCAGTTTGAGGCAACTGCTCGGTCTGCTTTTATTTATTGACTTTATATGCTTGCCCTCTCACATTTCAAGGCAAACAAATATGCCTATGTGGAATTGATCTCATCTTAAATTCATAAAAGATATATTTAATGCTCCTTAAGACTTGTTCAAATGGGGCTTTCAAACTCTTACTCAAAATTTCACGGAAATGACCAATATTCACTTTAGCAATACTCTTAAGGTATTTGTGAAAAATACTGTAGATTTGGAATAATCCCAGATACTTTTCACTGCTAATGCAGGAGTTATTATAAATTGGCTAAATTATTGCCATTTTCAAAGTTTTCGACAAGCCGAATTCCTCAGACAATGGAAACTTGAATTTCTGTAAGCTGATCCGAAGTATCAATGCCCTTACTAGCTTTTATGAAGGGATTTAATTGGGATTTTTGAATTGGAATTATTCTACAGGAATAATATAATGCAGCAATAAAGGTCAAAAAATGAAGAATGATTTACATCCAATAATGCCGGTATTACAAATGAATTTTGACTGAAAAAAGAAACCAAACTCCTGCAAAAATCCCAAAGGCTCATATTATAAATTTCCACTTCAAAATCCATGCCTGCCGATAAAGCTTAACACCAGGAACATTAAAACATCGTATGAAAGCCATTGTTTAGAGAAAATCTGGAGGGTTTGTCCTTACTGTAAAAATACAACAATTGATCATTCATGTCCCAAAATGGTTCTATGCTCCAGCCAGAGCTGATTGAAGATTTAAAAAGTGACAGTAATATCAGAGGGTTATCAAGAGTCCTATAGTTCTCCTTCTCTCAACTTCCTGGGACGGAGAAGACATGTTGTGCTGAACAACAACAGGCAAAGAACAACATTTGGGAGCATTTGGCTTCTTATGCAGGTAGGAAGAAAAGATCAAAGAGAAACTGACAAATAAAACGAGAAAAGGAGGTTATTAATCAAAAAACTGAACAGCTACTCATCCAGAAACAATTCTGGCCAATGCAACTCTTAAAAGTCATCACCTGTTGCCATCTCCCATTAGTGACTGCTGACTTTGTTAACTGTCAAAGTACCCATTGTGTCTTACTCAGTATGTGAGTGTTAGTGTGACGAGCTCTTACTAGTTTATTAATGTATCTCTGTTCTTCTTTCTTGTCCACAGCTGCCTCTCCAAAGTGCTGAGGCACACACACCCTCCCCCTATGCAACCCCATCCAGTTCTGCTAATTAATATTTTTAATACAGCAGCTGGGTTAAGGGACGTGTGAAGACAACATCAGAATTGCTGTTATTTAAGAAGAAGAAAATTGGTCTTTATACAGGTAGTCCTTGACTTACAACAGTTCATTTAGTGACCATTTGAAGTTGCGACGGCACTGAAAAAAGTGACTTGTGACCATTTTTTACCCTTACGACCGTGGTAGCGGTACATCATAGTCTGGTGATTTACATTCAGGTGTTTTGACAACTGACTCACGTTTGTGACGGTCACAGTGTCACGTGATTCCCCCTTTGCGACCTTTGGACGAGCAAAGTCAATGGGGAAGCCCGATTCACTTAACACCCGGCTGACTAATTTAACCCCGGCAGTGATTCACTTAACAAACATGGCAGGAAAAGTTGTAAAATGGGGCAAAATCCACTGAATAAATTTCTCGCTTAACAACATGAATTTGGGCCTCAATTTTGGGCATAGTATTGCCTTTTGGATGATGGTTTCTATTTGAATGGTTCCCCAAGCGTGGTGCTCCTAAGCAAAATTTTCCAGAGGCGTGCTTTTCTATCTTGTAAGTCTCAACAATTATTGAAATTTCACTTTTTAATTGAAGTGACTACTCTATGCATTTCATATAAGCAAAGAGAGGGAGTATTTTCAACATCGCCGTGTTAGATCCAGTCTTTCTAAGAACTTCTGCTGTTCCGTTAAAGTTGGGCAGAAAACAATTCTGCCATGAAATTAGCTGCATCCATTATGTTGGAAGGGACCAACACAACAACGCCCCTTCTTCCAACACCAACACCGTAGCGTTGGAAGAAGGGAAATAACACAGCTAAATTGTTGAATTTAAGGCCGTTCTCACCCCTGGGTGGTGGAAGAACAGAAGCCACAAGGCAAAGGAGAAATTTTTTTTCCCAGGGTATGATGGTGTGTGAGTAGGTGCAGACAAAAGATATAATTTTGGACTGGTTGAATTTTACTGTAACGGCTAAGATTTCTTGATTCTGTTCCATTCAGACTAATTTTAACTTAACTCAAGTTTTTTTTTTTTTCCATGTGTAAAACCACCTTTCTCTCTCTTTCTCTCTCTCTCTGACAAACTAACCACTTTTCTGGGATTCCCAAAGCAGTTTTCCTATCGCAGTTCCAATAAGAACAATTGTGTCATACTTTCTGCCGAGCAGTCACAGAGGGGAGGATATCAGATATAGTCCTAAATTTTAATATGTCTCAATATTGTAAACCCTCGGTTTGATAATAAACTATCATTGCTGCAGTAGCCCGAGACATTGTGGCTTGAAACAAGAGTGTGCATCACACTGGCAAACCTTGTTGCATGTGGGGCTCCTGAGCACAGACCACAAATGTAAGTTGGTGTACGATCAAGCAGCCAGATGCATGTTTAGAGAGGTCATCTTATTTATGTATTTGGGATTATTATTTACATGCCACTCCTTTTAATCCGGGCATAACAAATACAGGTAGTCCTTGATTTACAACAATTCATTTAGCGACCATTCAAAGTTACAAAGAGACTGAAAAAAAGTGACTTACGGCCCTTTTTCACGCTTACAACCTTTGCAGCATCGCCGTGGGCACGGGATCAAAATTCCCTTAGCATACTTACGACTATTTAGAAAATGTATATTGCCGCCTATTTGCGCATGGCGACTCAAGGCGGCTTACAAGGACATAAAAACACAATATAAAAGAAATAAAAATACTCAAAAAAGAAAAATAATAAAATAATGCCCCACCCTGGCGATGGCACACATTTATGTTATCAATTTAATGGGCTCCATCCCGTTCTGGGTTCCCTAGGCCTCCTGGCAGAACCAGGCCTTTAGGGCCTCCTGAAAGAGTGTTATCCTAAGATTTATGCTTCTAAATGAAACCTGATCAAGACCTGTTAACATCTAAGAAAGCATTTTGTGCACAATCCCTTTATTCATGAAGGTCATCAGAGGATATTTAATTAGACAAGACCTCCCCTCCCCCATGTATACTTTTTACTCTCTTCCTCTCCATCTCGGTCAATTTCATTTTAACTGAATTTTCAGTTGAGAGTCTCTATTTATTGCTTCAATGTTTTACACATGCCGTATTCGCTTTGAATGATCATAAGCCACCTAGAGTCACTTTTGGAAAGACGAGCAGCGTAAACATTCAACTAAATAAATAAAGTCCAACTGCTATGGTTGTTTTATGTGGCAGTTCAGAGTTGGGTTTCTTCCTTAGCTGGACTTAAGGAAAACCTTTCCTACTGAGATAGAACTAACTTCTTTAAGTCTCTGTCAAGATCGGTGATCCAAATCTGGAATAATTTTAAAAAACCAAATTCAAAACGGACCAGTTTATTAGCCTTGCCATTCAAGTCTAAAGAATGGAAAGCGCTTGGTAAATTTGTACTTAATCTTTCATAAGGCCAACCCATCTAATGATCACTGAATCATCTCACTAAGTATAATAAACATTAAAACCAAGGCATCTTTATGCCAACAGTTGAAGGAATGTCTAGCCCAAGGAAAGATCGTAGCAGTGGAACAAGCTGGCTTTAAGTTTTCAATTTTTGATCCAGCGTCATCATTCAGCATTCGGCAGAAAAATATTCTCAAATGTTCTATTCTGTTCTATTCAGAATGTAGTCTTTTTTCTCTGTTGAGTACTTTTAATTGTGCTTATCATTTATAACGCTTCATAAGGGTACCTTACACAAGTCAACTGTACCCTCATGCCTCAAATTCTCATGCCAAAAATAGTTAATTCAGACACCATCCTTCCTTTCCTCCTATTGCTTTAACTTCTGTCCTCCCCTTCTGCCCTCGATTTTCACCCTCTTCTCCTAACCCTCATTTTAATGTCTACCCTTCTTTAGTCTGAAAGCCAGCTATTATTTCTTTGACCCAAATAAGCCTCCGTTGCTCCCTCCCAAATAGTGAGGATTTGGAGGTAAATTACTGCACTCTGTAGGTGCTCCTTTTTACTAAGAGATCCCAATGTAAGTGGGTTTCAAATTAATGGAGTTTAAATTGAACCTGTCCAGGTATCCACATATTTAAACATTCTTCCTGGACACACCAAATTCAAGGAAGTTCACCAAAGAAAACTAGAATACAGGGCCTGTTCTGCAGTGGCCCCTGCTCTGTGGCATCTCTCCCCCACTCCCTGAGCTTAGAAATGGCCCCAATCCTGTTGGCTTTTTGCAAACTTTAAAAAGTTGATTGTGTACCCGGGGCTCAGAGTGTGTTAAGGACCCCATTTCTTGGCTTTGCTGATGGTTGGTTAACTGTTTTGATCGCTGTATTGATTTATATTTTGGATGTTTTTAACAGTTTTAGCTATAGTTCTGGAATTGTAAGCTGCCTAGACAGATGGCAGCTAAAGAAATCAAATGAATGAATGAATGAACGAACAAGTCCAGTGTTTAGAAAAGCAGACCAACCTTTTGTATTTTACTTAGGAAGGTAAATCTCACTATGAACAGAGAGGCCTATTCCTAAGAAGGCAGCCAGTGGATTGCAATCTTAACCACAATATGTCTGTGGAGATTCTCCATCGTGCAGGCCATGGTTGCTCCAAAAGTGCTTTTCCAAGAGGCAACGGGACTTTCTGGTATTTCATGGAAGGCGTTGCGCTTCTCATCCAGTCAGAGCTGAAGAAGCTTCTTGGATGAGAAGCAAAAGACCTTCAAAGAGAAACCAGAAAGTCCCGTTGCCTTTAGAAAAAAATAAATAAAGCAGCTTTGGGACTTAACCACCATAGTTCCCAATCCAATGAATAGACTAGGATCTCTCTTTGATAAGGAAGTACGCTTCTCCAACAGAAATCACACCGTACTTTATGCATGAAGTTGATCTAACCCTCTCAATACTCATAGACTGTAGGTGGCATATAGTGCCAATAGAAACACAGGTGTTGGGATGGGTGATTTGCACTCTGATTTCAATGGAGGTTGTAGCATTTATGGATGCCTCGTTATTAATCAGAGCCGTTTGGGCTCCAGAGCTGAGCCAGGGGTCAACTCGCTTCTTACGAGAAATACTAACTGGAAATTCTAAGCCGGAAGCTGAACCGGTAAATTGGAAAAAGGTGGGGGAAGAGGACAGTGGCAATCAATCTTTTTTATTACGGTGCCAAGAAACAATACAGGTAGTCCACAATTTGTAAGAGTTCACTTAGTGACCGTTTGAAGTTACAATACCACCGGAAAAAGTGACTTATGACCGTTTGTCACACTTGCACCTATTGCGGCTTCCCCATGGCCCCATGATTTACATTCGGGTACCTGACTCACATTTATGACAGTGGCAGTGTCCCCGGGGGAGTGGGAATGGTCATATGAATCCCCCTTTTGCGACCTCCTGACCAGCAGAGTCCAGGGGGAAGCCAGATTCGCCGCTTAACAACCAGGTGACTAATTTTAACAACTGCAGCGATTCACTTAACAAAGGTGGCAAGAAAAATTGTAAAGTGGGGCAAAGAAATCTCTCAGTTAGCAACATAAATTTGGGGCTCACTTGTGGTCGCAAGTTGAGGACTACCTGTAAGGATGAGTTACCTTTGAGGGGATCTTGATCTTAAATGGATAGCAAGTTTTGGTTGTGTGTGTGTTACTGATTTAAATACATTTTTAATTGTAAGGAGAAACTATAGGATTATACTGCAACATATTTCTACCCTGCCTTTCAGCGCTGGTTCACAAAGCAGCTCAAAAACATCAATGTTATAAGAATCTGAACAATTAAGAACTTGCTTCCTGGAATCCAAATACATTTTCACAGACCATTTAAAAAGAAAAAGAAACCAGAAAGAAAATGCAGAAGAAAAGGCAAAACGGTGCACAATATCACTTCATTAGTAATGGAACGGGGACTCCCTAATTTAAAAGCAACTTTGACTGACTGGTTGTAAACCTTGAATAAATCAATAAAAACCTGCTTTTTTCCAACACTGTAACTTCGAACACTCAATGAGTCAGGCAGTTGGTAAGCAAAGTCTACCTCTACTGCGCAAAAAGACTCCTTGCCTCTTACTACGAGGTCATGAAAACACACACATACATGCATGCACACAGAGGTGTTTTTTTTTTTTAAGTTCAACTCCCTCAGGGTTTTTCCACCAGTTCTAGAGGCTCAGATTAATACAGGAGTAGTACTTCTGCAGAAAGGCAGTCTCAAGTCGATCTGAACCACTTCTCAGTTCCACCGGAAGGAAATATCTACAGATTTCCTCTGATTAAATTATACAATTGTTCGATGTCTAGGGAGATTCTCAGTCATCTAGGTCATGGTTGTCCCAAAGGTGCTTTTTTCAAAGAAGCAACTGGACTTTCTTTTTTTCTTTGAAGATGTTTTGCTTCTCATCCCAAGAAGCTGCTTCAGCTCTGACTGAATAGTGGAGAAGGGAAGGATTTATATTCCTTGCAGAGAGCTGGTCGTTTGCATCCTTTTAGAGTTGTTGAGGCCACTTGGGAGTTTATCTGTATCCTCAGAGTCACCTGAGTAGTGCAAATGAGTGTGAAAGAAGGCTCCACACCCATTTGCACTACTCAGGTGATGCTGAGAACACAGATCGCCTCTGTAAGGGTGCCAATTGTGGTATGTATAGAAAACTCTTTGCTGTCCTCTAATGATTGTCTGGATTTTTTCCTCACTCAGATCTGGAACTCCTGCTGTCATCCAAATGTGAGGTCAGCAATGTTATAAAGGTGGTTTGGATTTCTCCATCCTCTGGGGTGTAGCCTACATCCAGCCCAAGTTCATGAAGGGCACTCGTGGTCACAGAGGTGCCTTGATAAAGATTCTAAGAGGCTTGGGGAAACTCTGTCATCTGGTCCTTGGCATTAAATAGCGTTAAACGACCAACTGATGACTTCAACAGTCCCCTTTCCGAATTTGGTTTCAGAGTGTGGTTTCACATTTAGCCTGAGCCTGATGCTAATTTGGTTAGGGTTTTCCGCTACGTTCCACCATGTCGTGTCAAAAGAATTTGACTGGTTCTGCATTTGGAAGCAGAAATCCATAAAAATACCATTTCTGAATATTGCTTCTGTTCTGATTAACAACACTGTCCCACTTTCTGCCTTTGTTCTCATCCACATCTACTACCAAAAGTGATTCCCAAATCGCTGCCCCCAAATTGGGTATCTACCTGGATAGAAATCCTGGCAATCCCATTTTATCTGGCAATCCCTGGAAAAGACTTAAAGTGAGTGTAAATTACATCATGTGTTCATTTCCACCAATCCTGGTTTAACAAGCCGTTAGGGAGTTATCAAAGTTTCTGAATCATCTTCACCAACCTCTAGTCCTCTAACTCAGCAATAATTCAGGCTAAAATATAATTATTGTTTTGACTTCCTTTGGGGGAATCTAGGCTTAATCTTAGCTAGAATTAACCCATAATCTAGTCTGATTAATTTGGATTCTGTGTCCCTGGTTCAACGGACATATTTTCTATATGAATAAATTTAGATTCGTTAACGAATCGATTTCATTGAATCTGTTGCAAGATTAGATGCAAAACTTACTCTAGGTTTGCACTACCCATTTGAAGTAAAGCCACCATTTCAAATGGAAAGGCAAGATGATAGTAGAGACCATAAGATTTTGGCAGAATTATATATGTTCTTGTGCGTAGCTTCATAAATGGGTTCAAATAATTGTTGGCAAATGTTTGCTTAAGAACCACTGCTTCTCAGCTTTTTAAAAACACGTTCACAAACAGTAATAAAATATGTGCACCTTACATGAAAAATATGCATAAGATTTATTATTCCTGTCTGTGACTTCCCCCCCCCCTTTAATTCTAGCTTTTATAAACCTTTGAAGATCCATTCCTTCAAAATATTGCATTCTTCCCCCTCTCTGGTCAGAGCTATCAGATCTTGTCTGCAACTCCGAATGACCATTAGATGATTGCAAAGACCTTTAGAAAAGAATATTGGTAGCTCAGGGTTGAAATGAGGGGTCCTTGGTGCTCTTTGGGCTTGGTGGTTTCCTTGCAGACATTTCATGACCCAACTAGGGAACATTTTTTCCATGGTTTCTTTGCAGACATTTCATGACCCAACTAGGGAACATTTTCAGTGCTTAGAAAGGAGGGGGTTTTCTCCCTAATGATGTCCAGTAGCTTGCCCTGTCAGTGTTGGTGGGGATAGCTCCTTAGTAGTTTCTTGATTGTTCCTGTTTACTGTTTGATTGTTCATCTGAATTGGCAGTTCCTTAAGTATTGATTGTTTGTCCTGGTGCTAATCTCTGCTTATCTGGCTGTTGATTGTTGAATCAAGTCTAAAGGTTGTTTATTCTGTTGGTGGTTGATTTGTTTGAGTGCCACAGGCATTCTCTAGCATTTTTGGAATTAATTTGGTCTAGGACGCTAACCGTTTACCAGTTGAAACTATGGTTAAATCCGACCACATGTAGCCATATATTATGTGGCGACAGCAAAGAACTAGAGGTTTCTGTTTCTCTTAGCTGTCATCTAGCGTTGGTCCAGATTTCGTAGCCCAGATATGGTATTGCTACTGGCAATCTGTATGATATCACCTCTCTTCCTGCCTTCATAGTCTTTTTCTCAAAACTTTCTTTTCCTACGAATAAACCAATCTCCCGATTGTGTAGGTGTACGTACATAAAATAGCATGATTTTCCTGTGGATAAGGAGAACAAGCTTCCTGTGTCAAGCAAAGGATTGGGCTAGTTGACCCAGTCTTGGGGTTAAGATTGGGTTAAACTAGAACTTTCTCTACCCCACACATTTTGTGATTCTGTCATTTTTGTCCTCAAGGTCTTCTCCACGTGGAAATATGGTCTATTGAAATAATAAGAACAGCCCCTGCCAAGCTATATTTCTGTCTTATGAGCTTCAGGGCCCTGAACTAACGGTTGGGCGGCTTCTCTGCTGAGGAGTAATTACAATGAATTGTAAGAAAAACAACAGGGGAACATACTCATCTCTTTCATGCCCCATTGATTTCAGCAGGAGCCACTGACACTTGTCATTAACTAACCCAATATCCAAACAGGAAAGAAAGAAAAGAGAAGAAAATAAAATAAAAATTAATTAAGTAATTAATTAATTAAATATTGTATTTGTACAATATTGGAAAAATGAGAATACCCTACTTGATGAAAATATAATTGGGAAGATATTAGAGTGTGCAGAGATGGACAGATTGAAAATAAAAGATAATGGAGATGCATACCAATGGTTAGTGTTAACGAGGTAGAAATTAGAGGAAGAAAAAGTATCGTTATGTATAAGCAAAATATGAATGTTGTTTATAAGTATGTTATTATAATTGATATACGATATAGTCACCAACAAGCTACGTAACTTATACATTTGGTTATGGTTATTTGCATTATTAATATTATTATAAATATCTGTCATTTTGTTCTTTTTCTCTTTTTGTAAAATGAAACGCCCAGACGACACACTGTATTCAAAATATGTATATATAATGAAAAAAACTTGATTAAAAAAAAAGAAAGATAAGAAAGAAAGAGGAAAGAAAGAAAGAAAAAG
>JAEANM010021355.1:0-11878 GCA_017656035.1 Myanophis thanlyinensis
TGTCATTTTGCTTTGAATAAAGATGAAAATTAGATACACTAAATCAGAGGGAGGATAGTTTCCTTGTTAATTAGAGTAGTTAGTGTTATTTTTTTAATTCACTTGTTTTAGTTGTCAATTGAATACATGAAATCTTCCACTTCTCTTGCATCAAACAAAACCCAGTCAGCTCATTGACGACAAATCACGTTATACACTGTGAAAAAGTATATCATATTATGGTAATTTTTGCTAACTAATTTAAATGGAAGACATGGTAACTCTCTTTGCATTGTTCTAAAATACTGATTTCTCGAAGGATATTGAAAAAGACCATTAACACCATTGAGTTCCACCACCACCAAAGTCCCATAAAAACTGTTTTAACTGTGAAATATAAACGTGCTAATTTTGTTCTTTTTTATTCTGGCCTCTGCAGTACAAATACTGTATTTGAAATCAAAGTTAGAGAAGATTTCTAAAAAAAAACACCTGTTGCTATATTTATCCAAATTTCTATGAAAGGTTTTGTACCATTTCTGTGTTATTTTATGCCCCGGGGTTTATGCACCCATGTTTATGAAAATTAGTCATTTTTTTTTTTATTTCTCTCTCGTCCTTTTTTCATAGTGGTTATAGATCTGCATTTCTGGAGCAAAGATTTGTGCATCGAAATTTGCTATGATAGCTTTGTGAATATTCCCTCTCTGATAAAGTGTTTTTTCAGTGAGACCAGACTATCAGGGCAATCTGGTTACCCAAATATAGGACAGAGCATATCGCTTTTGCCTTTCAGCCCCAATCCAGGAGCCTTATTTCTTTGTCAGTAAATGTAAAGTTACCTCTCTGATACCATCTCCAGCATAGAATATCCCCATTATGACCCCAATATATTAGAAGCTGGAAATACATTCTGCTGTTTACTAGCTGCTATCCTGTGCTCTTTGAATTTAAGGACATTTACCCAAATATAGAATATCATATCTACATTATATAGATCAGTCGCTTCCATAATCTAACTACTTTTGTGCATAAAAATCAGTCGTCTTTTGATCCTAATCCTGCTGAACCAAGAGAAATGTCTTGTATTGTTTACAGAGGAAGCAGTCAATGAAGTAAAACGGCAAGCGATGACCGAGTTGCAGAAGGCAGTGTCAGAGGCAGAACGGAAAGCCCATGATATGATCACTTCGGAGAGAGCTAAAATGGAGCGCACAGTGGCAGAGGCCAAGCGACAGGCTGCAGAGGATGCGTTAGCTGTGATCAATCAGCAAGAGGATTCTAGTGAGGTGAGAATTTTATGGTGAAGAGTAAGGCCATATCTATGTCCAAAAAGTATGGACACAGTAATAAGTAAAAAGTAAATAATACATTTATTATAATTGGCAATGGAAGTTTTAGCAAATCCATAAATTATCAGGAACTTTCTAGTCTATAGAAGAAAGAGAAGAAGGAAGATGTTGATGATTCCTTCTGATTGAGTTACTTTAAAAACTACATATCCCAACATTCGTGTGTCTGAAGTAAAATGCAGAGCTTTAACCATTCTTAGTTTTCCTCATTTTCTTCTTCACCCTCTTTTGAATTTGGCTAGTATAGAAAAAGAACAGAAAGCAGAGAAGACGGTGCTGACAGGACTTCCAAATTGAAATTTCCTTTGTATATTGTCCACCATGACAGATTAGATAACGTTGCAATAATAAATCTGACTGATTTTATTTTTTGAATATATTTAAAGCTGAGAGACAATTTGTTTTAAAGGTTTAGGAACTGGATCTATATTATTCGAAGTTTGACGCAATTTAGTATAGTATTTAACGCATTGTTAGGCTAGAAACCAGAAAACCAGGGTTCTAGTTCTGTATCAGGCATGAAATCTGCTGGTTAATCTTGTACCACTCACTTTTTCTCAACCCTAAGAAGGAGGCAATTTCAAACCACTTTCGGGGAAAAAACATGCCAAGAAAACGGCAGGGATTTTCCAGATAGTCTCTGAGAATTGGACATGATGGAAGAAAAAAAAATGCCAACTATAAATTGTACATTAAGATAAAGTTATCAATTGTCATTATGTCAGCCTGAGATTGTAATGTGCACGCTTATTGTGGAGTAATCCCACTAATTCAATGGAACAGGACTTTGAAGTAAGGATAGTTTGAATTCTCCAAAGCAAATATTAAAAGAGTTTTAAAAGTATTTAGATCATATTTATTGAGCTCGTGTTTTCCTTCTGGTTTCATGTATTAAACAGTGCGCTAAAATGCAGTCACTGTAAATGCCACTCTAAATTTCCATATTTTATTTTGAGATTGCATGCTGGCACCTCCATAATGTAGATAGAATGGACATATTTGTAGCCATAGTGAATAATAATAGAATGGGGAGGAAATGTCATCTTGTGGCAACAGTTACATTAACATTAAAAATAATCTCACTTGATAAATAAATATTATTAAAAGTGTAATCTTAATTGGTGATTTCTAACTTGTTTTGAGTTATATTTAAATTGTGTATAATAGTTAAAACAATTTCAAAAATTGATTGCATTTCAAATACTTTCAAACAAATAGAAAGGGCATATATTTCAGTAGAAAATAAATCATTTTGTGGAAGTATACTGAAAGTCCTAAAAATGGGACTTTTAATAAACTTGTATGATCAATGAAGAATGAGGTTTTTAGAATATGAACAAAAGATGTTATCAGATTTGTGAGATTCTTTTCTGGACTGGAATTTATTACTTCAACTGCAGTATTTTCTGTAAAGGGAATTGTGGGAAAACAGCATCTGGCAAAAGAAAACAGATTCAAAGAGCAACAAAGAGTAAATTAAGGACAATGATGATAAACCTTAGTTTAGGCTGGAAGATGTCAGTGAAAGCTTTTGTGGGGCACATATGGCACCATATATATAACAGGAAGTAAGGATACAGAGGGAGGATCGTATATTCTGTTGCAAATCCTAAAGTGTTTTGGATAAAATGAATTCTTGTGTCTTTCAGAGAAAAAAGAAATGTTAAAATCCATGCGGAAAGGGAAGTCTTGATTAACCCTGCCCCCAATAAACAGATGCTAAGTATAATTTATTTCAGCTTAACATTGATGGGAGATTTTGTTTATGGTCTTTCTTTTTATCATATCTTTTTACATGTACCAACATTTTTGTGAGTGTAGTTTTCAAATACTAAATTAAGATATTTGTAAGGTAATATCTTAATTTAGTATTTTAAAATTATGTGAAACATTTCACATGATTTATCTATTTTGAAATATTTACACACTTTTAATTATTCTAAGCACGATATTTGTTGTGTTTAGTAAGTTAGGTGCAAAAATTCCAATTAAGTCCTTGCTCCATCCTGAAAGAAGTGGCAAAATCACAGGCAAAATCTACAGCATGGAGCAATACACATCCATTATTTAAGAGAGAGTAAGATTTTAATTGGTCCCAGGCATCACCAGAGATGAAAGGCTATTGGGAAATGACTAGATGCCCAGAGTTTCAACTTAATGTGTAGCAGATGAATGAAGAAGAGACATAAGGAATTGATTTACAACATCTGAAAGTTTCCTTAAAAAAAATACTAAGAATAAATGTGTGTCTGTTTGTGTGTACGTATATGAAAGAGAAATGTCATTCTTAGCAAATCTGCAGAATTAAATTTGATATAAATTAAAATATATTGGCATTATGTACTTCACTTATGCCAAGGCAGTTTGTTTGCGAATGTGATCTTTAAATGGTCGCAACCATTCCAATATGTTGAAAATAAAATTCCAGAATTTCCAGCCAATAGAGACATCAGGGAAAGGCAGACTAAATAGTTCTAGAGGGCTCGAGGTCAGGAAAAGCTGAATTATTATCCTACCTCAAGACAGAGAGGGAGGTATAGATATAATGTATATTTTGTTATGCAAAGAATACCCATGGGGAATATAGTGGTAAAGATTTTGTAATTGTAATTCACCTTCAGTCAAAGAACCTATTTAATAACTTTGGACCTTTGGTCTCTTTCTCCCTCAGACCAATCCACTGCACAGGGTTGTTGTTGCAAGGATAAAATGTAAACCCTGTCTAACAGAATTTGAGCTCTTGGAGGAGAGATGAGATATATATCTCATAAATTGTCACATGCTATTATCAAAAAGGAGGATACTCTGATGCTTCAGTATGGCAATCTTTTTGAAAAGCATCCAATTTTCTCAGTGTCTTTAAAAGCTCAGCCTAGTTGGAGAAAACAGGATATTTCAAATAGCCTGATACCAATGCATGTAACTCATAAACAGCTGTAATAACTGTGACCAAGAGACCAGGTAGCCAGGGAATCCTTGGTAAGAAACTAAAGGTCTCCCTAAAAATGTTTGTGGTTAATAATATGTCCCAAAGGTGCTTTTTCAAAAGGCAACTGGACTGTCTTTGTTTTTCCTTGAAGACGATTTTGCTCATCATCCAAGAAGATCCTTCAGCTCTTAATAATATGGTTAATAATATGGTTGTAGCATTTGGAATCAACTGGGGTAGGCACTTTCAGAACTAAGGGGTAGACACTTTCAGAACTAAGATTGTGCTGTAATAGTAAGATGAAACAAAAATATGTTTCAGCAGAAGTTGGGTATATCTAAACATAAGCAAAGACACTATAACAGGCCTTGTTATGCATTCACTAAATCCAGTCCATTTTGCTTCAGGACTGAATCCAGAAGCAATCAATTATAGTTTGAAGTAAAATTCTGGAGGAATACTGAACAGTATTTGTATAAAGTTAGCCTAGTTGGATTTCTTTGTAATTTCTCTTATCTCCTGCCTTTAATTTCTTTGACTTATTATTTCTTACTCTTTTCCTGTGCTTTGAATTACATTAGTTACCCCAGAAGTGAATGTCCTGGGTGGGTATATGTGTATGATGTAAAAATGAAGATTGTAAAGACTGGAATCAGTACTATAGAGTTGCAACTAAAGGTAAAGCAAAATAACATTGTGAATAGATTTTAATGGTACCACTCATGTTCTTAAGCCTTTTCTCTCTACGTTGATTCCAGCTGCATCATGGAAGACAGACAGAACATCATTGTTTATCAAGGATTTTTAAGAAACCATAGATCAGATCCAGCAAGCACATATTAGTGCCATTAACATTGATTGAAGCATATGTTTATAGATAGGACTTGGTATCTATACATTTATAGGTAGCATTTCATTGTTCTATATATAGTTTCTTATATTCACATCCAAGGAAGCTTACGGTACAGTCAACAGCACAGACTTCAATACATAGACAGGGCTTTGCACAAGAAAAATATTTACTATTGCAGTCGTTTTAGACAGCTATGAGACTGTACACGATGAGACAATGATTGCAGATATGATTTAGCATCTCTAGGCACTGAGGACAGAACTATGATTTAAGACCCAGAAGGAGGGTGTGCAAATTGATGACAGTTTTTGCCTTCACAATGCCCTGATCGGTCACTGTGTCAAAATTTGAGAACCTTTTGCTAGGAGGACTAAACTACTCTTAATATTTCCTTAGGAGAAATAGCTAGTGAAGAACAAGAAATGCCTCTTTTCTCGCTTATTGCCATAAAATAATACTTCCTGAGTATTGGTCCCTTAGAGATATAGCAGAAGCCAAAGAGGACTGGATTAGTATTTCTTTCTTTTTACTTTTCATATTGCTTCAAGCTACAATCTACAATTTTATCCAAGTATTGAATAACTATGCCCTGCTAGATTATAGCCTCAATATGTTTTTACCAAGGCTTCAAATAAATTGATTAATAGCCATAATCTTGTGGGTTTTTTTTACAGTTGCCTATTAATGTAGTGGTGCCTGGGAGACACACAATAAAATAGATTTGTTATCCAGTGTGCAGTATTAGTTACAGAAATAATAAAAGGTGGGGTAAAAAAAATATTTAAAAACCTGGCAGACCTTGAATTCCATTCCCACCTTAGGCGCAAAGCCACTTAGTGACTTTGGGCCAGTCACTTCTTTCAACCCTAGGAAAGACACAATAGCAAACCACTTCTGAAAAATCTTGCTAAGAAAACTGCAGTGATTTGTCCAGGCAGTGACTGAGAATTAGGCACAATTGAATGGAAGAACAAAAAAAAGGCAAGCATTATATATAAGCAGGTACCTCTGTGGAAGCCATGTGTCTCCTACAGCCCGATAGAAAATGGCTGTGGAGACAGGGCCCAGTGAATGGGAAGGGAGATGTGCATCTGAACCACAAGAGGCCAATGGATATTGGGTAGATCCCATTTTAACAGTGTCATCAATCCCATCATTTATTAAGGATGGTAGATGTTATCCACAACTCAAATTATGTCAGGAGAAGAGGGAAAACACTAAAAATGAAACAGCTAAATATGATATTAAGCTTCCTCAGCTGTAGGCTGGCAGCGAGATGAAGAATATGTTACCAGGCTATGTCATGTAAAAACAGTTACCAGAGCATATTTGTGCCACTGTGAGAGAGACATGAGAATATCCCTAACTGTCTCTCCAATCTAATATTGTCGAAATGCTTTGGAGTAACTCTTCAGTTTCAAAGCCAAGTTCTTTACCATTCCTGGTCCATGACCCTTTTCACTGAAGTTGCCAAGGAGTCTGTTTTTACAAGGAGACTCTGGAAATTTTAAATGCAGAACTTTCAACATTGTTGTTAATTCTAAATCCACTCGAGTGGTGGCTTCTAGCAGAGAGTGTTGATGTGGGAAGTCTCCTCAGAGACATAAAACTGATTAGTAATGACTAGCACTGTCTCCTTCTTTCCCTGAGATTTCTATAAAGTTTCTGCTTTGGCTCCAATGAAATAATACAAGTCATACAGCTGCAATATTTGATGGGTTGCAAAACTGGGCTTCAAACTAAACTCAGCAAAATCGATTGGAAATGTCCCATTGTTTGTGATTTTACAATTTTTCATCATGATAATCTCCTCCCCATGAAATAATTGTAAAATTATGGTGAACTATCCTCCAATCCTCAGAATGAACCTGAAACCATGGACAGTGAATCAAAACCAGCTGATGGCAGACAAGGATCCTATGTTCCCTGCAATTGAACCACTAAAAACATCTGTTTCTCTGTGCTAGTAATTCCACCTTTTAAGAAGAGTTTTTAAAAGATGGGAACAATTTCTGCAAATACAAAAAGAAAAAAACACCTAACCCCTAGCTTATGCATTGGTAATTATCTGGTTTAGCCTGCACACTTCATCAGTATGAGTTTAGATAGAAATGCTGCATACATCTGAATTCAATCTATCAAGGAGAAAGAGAAAGGAAAGGCAGTATGAGTACTGGACACTTAACTATTCTTGCATTTGCCAAAACATTCCTGTGCCAAAAAGAGAGAGAGAGTATATCTTACACTGGAACTGTTTTCTAAAGAAGCCACTTGACTCCGATTAAATGTTTAATTTCCTTAAAACAGTATTTTGGACTTAGGCCTTTGTTCTTCCTGGTAATTGGGATTTCTGTTGTAGTTTAGGAATTTCACTTATCTGCTGGCTTTGCTCCAGTGATCCAGCTGGCATAGTAAAGCTGGAGGGAAAGGAGCAGCAGGCATCCTTTTGGTGGCTTTCTATTTGGCAGGGAGCAGAAATGTAAGATGCCATCAGTTGGCTGTGTGCTTAACAAGGAATTCTTGTACTTTGGAATGAAACGTAGACAGGGACAGAATTTCAGTATCTTAAGCACCAACTTTTTGAATGGAAAAAAAGGAGATTTCAGCCATATATCTTTGCTTGTTATCTTAGATAACAATAGATTGTGAAAATCTATCGATGGTGCATCAATACAGGCCAGGAAAATCCAACATGCTAATATAATTTCTGAAATTTTGGAGTGGTTATTTTTCCCCCACTTAAATTCAGGAAGAAGAACTGTATGTTTAGAATTGAAAATGTTGCATTTTGTGACTATCTTGTGAGTGTATCTTATGAGTATTATTTAAATCATAATGCATTCAGTTTATACAGCTACCATCATAAAATAGAATTAGGAGAATTAAATTAATAATGAAAAGCAATAATAAACATTCTAAATGTAGGACCATCTAGTTGGTCCAGGAAATGTAAAAAGACTTAAGACTTAAGCCTGGTGCTCACCAAATTTGGTACCAAGTAAACATTTGAAGATTTCTTCAGATGCCAATGTTGGATTTTCTTTCTGCTTAAATGTCAGAGTTTGGACTATTTGAAGAATGGCCTTAAGTGATAAAGTTAATATTTTAATGGATGGAAGCATGACAAACAGAATCCTAGTTTCTACTACTCAGACTTTCAATCTCTAAATGCATGTAACATCAGGCCCAAAACCAAGAATGGCACTTCTTCCAAACTGATTTGTTTAAAATTTTTTACATTATTGTATACTACAATATACAATACTGAAAATAAGACCCAATTGTAAAATAAGCCCTAGCATGATTTTTCAGGATGCTTATAATATAAGCCCCACCCCAAAAATAAGCCCAGATAATCAGCCAGATGAATACATTTAGTAGTGTATTTCCCCGACAATAAGACCTAACTGAAAAATAAGCCCTAATGCATCTTTTGGAGCAAAAACTAATATAAGACCTGGTCTTATTTTCAGGGAAACACAGTTATAGACAAAATCTTGTCAGACTGAGCACTCTATTATAGAGTCTAAGACAACTTGCTGCCATCGGCTTCATGCAACCTCTTCAACCCAGTTGACATGTCATGGCCAATTTATCATGGGGCAATTCGCCATGGGACAATTCCTTTTAATAGTTACATCAGTCTAATGTAACATAATGGGAGAATCCTGGAGCCATAGGGAACCTTCTTCTCTTATTTAGCTCGGACTGTGGAAAAAAATCAGGACAAAATGGGGAGAGGGAGTTTCCTCCCACACACACCAGAAAAAAGATCACTTGGGAGACAAAGTCACACAGAGTTCAAGGGATATTGGTGGGGGGAGTGGGGTAAGCTGGACCAATGAGGGAGAGAGAGGAAGAGAGTAGAGGAGGAGAGGGTGGTTCCCATCACTTTCAGTCTTCTCCAGTGGTGAATTGTCCCGTGGTAGGTTGCCTACAGTGACCTGGCAGTGACAAGCCAGCTGTGGCAAATTGTGCCATTCTGTCTGTTATATGCATCTGCAATATAGTCTGTGAACTATCAGGGAGAATTTGTCTTCACACTCTTTCATATGTAATATCCAGACTGAATGCCTTTTACACCTCTGGAATGCGCCTCCTTACTACGTGCGTGCTTTTCCCTTTCAGCAGTGTTTCTCAACCTTGGCAACTTTGGGATTTCAAGTCCCAGAATTCCCCAGCATTTCAGCTAAGATCCACAGGTCTTGAAGTTGTCAAGGTTGAGAAACACCAGATTAGAATAAGAAATTAGGTTACTGTGATTAAATGCAACTACCAATTATCATCAGTCAACAGTGTCCCATCTTCTTTAATGTCTCTCCTTTGAGTTAAACAATTTGCTGGTGCTTTTAAACCACAACAAATTGCTTTTTTATATATCCAATCGTCATGGAGCACCACGTCTGAATTTTAGTGAGTTAGAAGAGGGAAAAATTAATTTGATAGTGAAGAAGCCTTTCCCTCCCTCGTGCACTCACCTTTTGTGGGATCAGCAATGAGATGCTTTGGCTTTCTTTTGGTCAGCGGGCTTATGTAGCTTATGACTGTTGTAAAAATCTAACTCTACTGTTAGAGTCATGAAAACCATAATTTCTGTGCTAATTAGCAGTGAATACATTTCCCTTTCCTTTTATACAGCAGACAGTCATGATGTCTTATTTAGACCAAGGACATTACAGAAAGTCCTTGATTTATGACCAGTTGCTTAATGACCTTTCAAAGTTATGCCAATCTCTCTGGGCTACTTAATCCCTAATTTGAAGTTACAGCAGCCACTTCTCCCTCCATGATCAAGTGATAGCATTATGGACACCCAGCATCCAGTACACATTTAGGGGCATTTGAAGCATTCCCACAGTTACATGACCACCATTTACAATGTTGTTGTTTTTGTCAGAAACAGGGATTTAATTCTGGTTTCCAGAAAAAAATAGCCATTGCAGATTGGATTTGATTAACGACTCTCTCAAAAAAGATCACAAAATTAGATGTGGTCACATGATAATCCATTTAACAAACAGCACAATTTATGACCATAATTCTGGGCTCAGTTACAGTTGTAAGTCAAGGACTAGCTGTAGTGTACACCCTGTTGAGAAAACTTCTGTAGTTGTTTTTCATGAGAAAATTCTTTGATGCATCTCTTTCTTAAATGGCTTCTGCAGGAAGGCATAATATAGTGAAATCTTGTTTTACTGGATTAATTGTATTCCACAATGTTCATTGAATGAAGGAAATTTGGTCCAAAAGCTATTGCATCAAGATCTGGTATATGGAGGTTCTTATAGAGATATAAAATGGTGATGCAATAGTGAAATATTTTCCCTTGACACATTATTTTCTAATGCTGAGGATTGCTGCAATTAAACTGAATCTTGATATCTTCACTATTCTGCATTAATACAATAAGGCCTTTACAAAACTTCAGAAAACTCTATTATTATATGATCATAGTCAAAGCAGCTATCAGCAGTTAACTGACTTTTTCTGATCTCAGAAGGTTAAGCAGGGTTGGGCCTAGATACTCTTTAAATGGGAGACCACCACAACTTCCAAGGAGAAATAGGGAAGTTGAAAAAGATCCTGGAAGAAGAGAAAGACAGGTATCTCCTAGAAATCCACCTTGACTGCATCAATATATGGATTTTAAATTTGCTTTTGTGCTTCCCTTAACATTTTGAGCCAAGCATACCTCAAAGCTTAATTCTATCTTAAATCTTTCCCCTTTAATGACTCTTGCTTGGGTGTTTGGTGAGTCCAAAACTGCTGGTTTCAAGGAAGAGTTTCTTAAAATCAATGCATTTGCTTTCTAAAGGTTGGATGTCAGGGGTTTCTAGCCACTATTACTATTTTTAATTGGATCAGTCATAGTGGAATTGATTTATAAGTCATAAAAGTACACTGGTGGCAGGCTACTAAATCTTATGTGCTATTGTGGCAAATGTTCTAAAGGAGATCCTAGCTTTGGCCTGTTAAATGGCCAAGATTTGGATATATTGGGTATTCCTCTGTAAAAAAAAAGCTGGTTTGAAGTTTTCTCCTTCCCTCACACAGTTTCTCAAAATTGATAGCTTTGTGCTCATTCTACCCATAGAATTTCTGACCAATTTTTTTACACCCTTTGTTCTTTTCACCCCATTTCTCTCTATGCAGAGTTGCTGGAACTGTGGCCGTAAAGCCAGCGAAACGTGCAGTGGTTGCAATACTGCACGTTACTGTGGCTCATTTTGCCAACATAAAGACTGGGAGAAACATCACCACCTCTGTGGACAGACTCTACAGGCCCAGCCACAAGGGGAGACACCAGCAGTCAGCTCTTCTGCAACACCGAATAGTGGAGCCGGGAGCCCCATTGACACCCCACCAGCAGCTACTCCTAGATCAAATACCCCTGGAACTCCAAGCACCATAGAGTCAACTCCTCGCTAAGACTGAACTTTAAAATACTTAAAGACAAATACAAAACAAAACAAGATCCTCATCCTCAGATACTCAAAGGTTTCTACTGAACTTTCACATTTCAATATTATAAAAGAAATTATACTGTATCTTGAGGTAAAAACAAAACCCAGAAGGCCAGTAACGGGTCATAATGACTTATTCTGGATAACAAAGATATCTTTTCTTTAGGAAACAGAGAAGATTGAACATACACACAATGATAGATTTGACCTCCTCCCTGTTATTTTCCAGTAGCTGGGATTTTAAACTAGGTGACCTCATTAACACGATGCTTTTCCAAACAGCAAACCAAGAGATTGCTAA
>JAEANM010021357.1:0-11877 GCA_017656035.1 Myanophis thanlyinensis
ATGGTTTTCCGCAGACGCAACAAGGGCAGAGAAATAGGAACATCTCTCCGTCCTTATCGCCACTAAATACTTCCTAAATGGGAATTGGTTACACAACCCCAATTTTATATGGATTTAAGTACAGTCGTCCTTATTTTTTTAAATCAGACTATCCCAGGACTATTTAAAACCCAGATTCAAAGTTTCCAATGGCCGCCCATACATACACACACACGATCACAGTGGCAACAGGCCTGCATTATGGCCACTTGCAATGTGCCGCAGTCACAAGACCACGATTTACTATGTTCTTCCAAGAAACCAGCATTTACTTCCTGTTTCCGACAAACAACACCCATTGCAGACAATGGATTCACTTAACGACTACCACAAAATAGGCCATAAAATTATGTGGACGTGTGGTAACCCCCTTAACAACCAGCACAATTTACAACTGTAATCGTGGGCTCAATTACAGTCATACGTCAAGGTCTATATGTAAGTTTCATGGTACTGATTTGAATGGTACTGTAGAGAAATGCAGTCATATTTGTATAAGCATATAATGAAATTATTGCTCAAAAGCATGAAAATCATTTCACAGAAACAGGAAGACTGATAAAGAGATTCTGATTAGATACCCACCTCCAGGTAATGGTCTGTCTCGATCAACATTGTTGTTATCATATCGAAATTCATATCCAAAATGTTTTACCCGCCTATGTTTTAAAGACTTCTGAGCTATGAAATAGAAAGAAACAAGGATTAAAAATATAATTGTAAATATTGGTTATGAGCCTATGTAATCCTATGCTTATGAATCAGTGCTCAGTTCAAATCCTGCTTCTGCCTAAACTTACAATGATAGATGGATGGATGGATGGATGGATGGATGGAGAAAGAAAGAAAGAAAGAAAGAAACACTTGTCTTTCAAGAACTTAAGGCACAAGCAAAACACCCACAATCTGGCTTATGCATTGTTAGAATAACATACCATGGGGAATGACCTCATCCTCTGTCCAATTAATGCTTTCCAGTAGCATCTTTTCTTCTTCAGATGAAACCAATTCTTCAATTATTCTCAAACCAGGGGGCAAGACTGGAAGGCTCATTTCTTCCCAAGGAACTAGTAGCATAGGAAATATGGAAAATATTTACTGAAAATATTTGTTTGGTTTTTTTAAATTCTATGTGAATTAAATAGTAATATACAAAACTATTTTTGACATATACTAAAGAAAACAAGACTGGTTTCCATTGCTGTGCTACCCAAAATATTCTCTCTTTAGGACCCAAAGATATCATTGCTTTTCTGATCATTCTTTCAAATCAAAGTTCATTACTTGGGGCATTTGTTTCAGACGAGAAGTCAACAGCAATAAATTCTCTGTATTATACATAACATTTGTTGAGAGTCTATGGTGACAAATACTGTAAAGAATGCAGGTAGAAAGAAAAAAAATATCCATATAGAACAAAATTATAACATTAACTAAGCCCAAGGTGAATCAAACCTGGAAGACTGCAAGACTCATCATTCCTTGCAAGCATTGCAATCCAACACACCTGCAGGAGAAAAGTTAAGAAAGCTGGCCAAAGTTAACTTTCATTAAGTCATTCTTGATTATGCAGGTCTATGATCGGCTTAGCAGAAAATCTCATGACGAAATAGCCCTTAGAAGTGTTCACGTTGGCTCCATCAGGCCAATTTTTCCAAAACTGATCTTCTCTGAGCTTCATGAGCCATGAACTGGGTTCTCTAGCTGTATGTTGAGAAAAACAGAGTAGAAAAGCAAGCTTCTTCAGTAATACCTTTTTCTACATAGTTGAAGTACAGAACAACTTTTTGGCTGGAGTTGTCTAATATTAGTTCCTTTCCATTGAGGGAGTCATAGGCCTGCTTGGAGTCAGCTGTCCTTCCATACTGCACAAATGCATAGGGTTTATTTGGAGGCATTAAGAGGCTTTCTACTTGACCACATTCTTCTACCACAGAGTGCAACTGGCATCTGCCAACACCGTTACCCAGGCCTCCATTGGCAATAACCAGAGTCTAATGAGGGAGAGAATAAACGAGACATAGATATCAATAATAAATACTGGCTTGTTCATTTGGAAATAGCATTCTGTAAGCATAGCAATTAAAAATGAAAAAGAGACAATTGCCCCAGAACTTCTGTTTGAGCAATTCTAAAGATCTATATAAAATCTTCAGATCTGAAGTAGTCTTGTCCTACAATTAATATTCAGGCACTCAATGATGTGTGTGCACATCTGTATAGGCATTATTTAAGTTATGTTTATTTAAGTTACATTTTTAATCATAATCATGTTTTAATTTAGACATCCTTATTTAATTATTTTAATAGGTTTTTAACTGTTTGTTGTACTTGTGTTTTTATTGGCTGTGCACCACCCCAAGTCCCTAGGGAGAGGGGGCGGTATACAAATCAAATAAATAAATAAAGGTCTTCTTCATGGATAACATTATTGCAGTATGGTTTCTTGGTTTCTGGATTCTAGATTTGTATCCCACTTTTCTTCAAGAGCTTAAGGAAGCATTTACAGTTTTCCTTCCTACAATTTTTTTCCCCACAACAACCATCCTAGAATATAGATTTGCCTGACAGAGAATCATTTCAAATCAGGCAAGTCAGTCAATGGCCTCTGGTCCAAAACCACTACATCATACTGGTTCTCAGATAGCAACTTACTGATTCATGCAAAATCATATTTTCCAGCCTAGTGTTCTATGCAAACAAGACCATCATCACTAGTTCAATTAAAAAGCATGGCTTAGGATATGTATCCATTTGAACTATCAACTGGATCACATATCAAAATGTAAGCCATAGTTTGTTGGATAAATCACATTAGGCTAGGTGGATGGACTTGTTTACAGTGGTGATGGGCACTGAAAGACCTTAAGAATCAGACTGGAGAAATAATTCTGGAGATTTACCATGTGTTTGATAAGAGTTGATACCAAGGTAGTGACACACAGTCAATTAAAACCATGCTCTAGTCTTGGTTCATGCAACTTGCTAAGAAGTACAGTAATGTGATTTGTTGAGTTTTGCTTTAGGATGCTATACAAATCTAGACAGTTATGCTTTAATCCTATTTTGTGTAAAATCTTATAAGCTATGCTTCACACAGTATGTGAATGCACACTCTAATAAAAAGTACAGTTTCTAATTACCTTAGTAGGGTATGCTACGCATTCAATACCCTCATGCTTTAGTAAGGTGTATTTGGCTTTCATCTGTTTTTGCCGCAACTTCTTTTCTGTTTTGCTTAGTTTCTTGTTCTGCAGAGTGATGTCATCTACTTCCATACTGAAATGGACCAGTAGGATCTTATCGGAAGAAAAGTACCTAAAATGGGATTCCTGTAAAAAAAACAAAATATGAAACAGCGCAGAAAAACAGAATTACATTTTTTTTAAACTGAAAACTCAGTGGGTACACCATACTGTGGACACAGGTTATTTCCATATACCATAATACCAGTTTTGGTTTACAAACAGCTTACTATTTGGGGATCAGAATACCCCAAGGGCTATCTTTTCCCACCTGAAGCAGAATTTGTAGTCATCATAATATATATATGAGGGCCCCACTCTAACATACAATGTATAGCCAAGACACCTAAACAATAAGAGATTCTTGGTACTCTCTAAAAATCCAAGGGCCCTCATTTCAATCCTGAACTACAATTATTCGCCTTTATTGGTAAAACCTAAACAATTGTTAGATGGTAGAGACCAGGAATCTATCTGGAAAAATGAAATAGGTTTGATCATGGCTAATTCTGAAAAAGCCAAGAGTTTTATCTGTTTATCATTAGGATGGAAGATCTCTGGAAACCCTACAGTTATCTCCTAGGCTGGAAAATAGAAAAATCATCCCAGAACATAATGGCAAACTGTTCCTGAATTGTTGTCAAGATAAAAAAAAGTGGATTTCTCCTTGAAGTGACTAGAAATGAAAGCTGATTCAGATATTTTACCTTTTTACAAGATTCACCATTGCTTCATATTTATAAAAATAATGGCATACTTTGTAAGATTTTCATAAGGATTAATGTGCACATACATGTATTATAAATTAATATTACTATTAAGGAATTTTACACCTTAGGATTTATTGAAACTGAATATATTCTGGAACAAACTAACTCTTTTCTCTTTGGGAACCTTTCAAAGTTGAAGAAGCAGAGTATATAAAACATACAAAAAGATATGCTTATAAATCTATTAAAAGAAACTAAAATATTAGTTCTGAACAGCTTTTTGCAGATGGTGAAAATGGCAGTTCCTTGTTTTCTTCCTGATCATAATTATAAACGCTCAATAAATCATTCAAAGAATCAAATCTATTTATGCAATATGTTCAGGATGCAAAATCATTTTTTATTATAAAAGTATTTAGGTAAGCTCCTTATATGTCATTCCTATTATAAAATGGGTGTTAATCTGATACTAAACAAATGCATATATGGTTAGGCTTCATACTAGGAAAATAACTTTTTTTTTTCTTCAAAGCACTTTAAAAGACTGCTTTTGTGTACCAGCAGATGGTGCAATGCCACTATTTCTCATTTCTCACCTAACCATTTTTAATTTAATTTCTGCACATTTAATTTCGAGATTAAAGATATTTAAACATAAATACATACACCTCTGTAACTTTGCTGTTAGCAATAATTCAAGTTTTACTTTTTACCTTCACTATTATTTAATAAATAAGACAAGTGTATTTGAATAAATGGGTAATTTTCAGTGGAAAACGTATCTAGCATTTAGATCCAGCATTTATATAGAAACCTAACACATATAACACAATCAACTTAGTGCCCAGTATATCCTTTTTCCTGCTGCAGCTCTAGAAAATACTACACAGAAGAGAACTATGAAGAGGCAATTGACAACTGGAGGGAATAAACAATTCTGTATAAACAGAGCCATTTATTAACTTTTATCAGATTTTAAAAACTTATATTCAAATGTGGTTAGAGCAAATACTAGTTATAAAATTTTGACTGACCCCTTTTCAGATAGGGATGAAAAATACAGCATTCTTTTACATCTGGATCAAGAGAATTATGCGTCAACATGCACATTGAACAGAAGAATTTAAATTTAAATTTATAGTGCTGCTCATGTACAGGTGCCTAAGTAACACATTTTAATCAAAGAATGCCACTATTGAATTTCAGGATCTTTTGGCCTAGAGAAAAGACCAACTCTTAGTTTTAGATATCCTATAGTGAGGGAAAGAACTGGAGACCTCTGCTATATTAACTAGATATTCAGGGAAACATGATTAGGATTAGGATATAGGAAGTCCAGCAGCATAGAACTTTAACATATTATTAAAAACACCCTGCTGAAATAATACCTGGCAACAAAGAGCCTTTCAGAAGCTTTTCAGTCCTTTCCCTTCAAACATCATCATATATTTTGATTTAGGCACCATCTAATTTCTCAATTATTCTGGGCAGCTTTCAAGGAAACAGACAAAACAATATGCTATGAATAAAGAAGCAAACTAAAGAACGAGTCAAAAATTTAAAATATGATAAATCCAGCCAATGGCAGAAAACATATACAAACCCAAGAGGCTGGAGACGTCCATGGGATTTATTTGCATGTTTCCTCAACTCATGATTACAAGTTGTGTTGCAAGCATGTTATCCTTGCTAATAAGGATTCTCAATTTTTGTGCCTTATCATGGTGACATAAAACCATACCCTTGTTTAAGAGCATTTGACAGAGAAAGAAGAGAACCAGTGAAACTTTTTCCTCTAACTATAAATATGTTTAGTGTCAATAAATATGTTTAGTGCAATTATTGTAACAAGCACAGTACCGATAGAATAACTAATTCTTCTTAGTCCAGATCCAGTGGATTACAATTTTCAACCACACCAGATTAGATGAGCTAAGAAATTTGGACAGATATCTTAAGGAACTGCTTTGACCATCAAAATATTTTTATTTCCAGTAACTGGAATACAACATGTATTGTGCAAAAGCTCCGATGCAAATACAGGCTTAAAGTCAGGGACAGAAATCCCCCTAAACTAACTAAATTCTACGTCCTTCCCCTGCAAAAAGTAACTTTTCTCAATAATTTTCAAATATTCAAGAGGTAGCACTGCGGATAAACATCTCCTTACCTAGCAGAATGCAACCATGTTGGAGGGCGGAACTGCAATTCCCATGATCCTCATTGCCTACATTTCCCATCATGCTTATGAATGCCCAGCTATTTAACCCCTTAGTAGAAGTCTCCTTAGTAGAAGCTTTACACTGTACGGTATCCATTGCAAACTCTTATTTTAAAACGTGCTAATACTGGTTTCTTTTCAATGGACTTTACAGGTAACCTTTTTAATAGAGAAAAATAAGTTATTAACCTTCCTTAACTTCTCCTGTGTATCAATTTCTAAGTTGCTATCAAAATATTGATTTTAATTGATTATGTGTCAGGAAGTCATTTTCAACTCAGCAGCTACATAGGTAAAATTTGTCCATGACTATTTATCTCTAACCTGACTTTTCAAGTCTTACAATAGTGCACAGTCCTACTGATAACTGAATCCATCCACCTTGCTGCTAGTCATCTTTTTTCTTCCATCTTTACCAGCATTAATTAGAGCCTTTTCCAAAAAGCTAGATCTTTGCATAATGTGTCTAAAATAAGATAATTTGCACCTGGTCATTTGTGCATCATGTAATAACTCTGGGTTTATTTATTTGATGAGCCACTGCTTTTGTTTTGTTAACTATCCACAGGATAATCCGATGGAAATATGTTTTTGCTTAAATCTAGAAATTATCCTACAATTTGTTATTTCCTCCAGGCAGTCCAAGCAGATTACAAAAGGATCTGATTCTTTTTATCCTGCAATAAGCCTTTAAGGCAGGTATGTCCAACCTTGGCTACTTTAAGATTTGTGGACTTCAACTCCCAGAATTTCTCAGCCGGCCATGTTGACTGAGGAATTCTGGGAGTTGAAGTCCACAAGTCTTAAAGTTGCCAAGGTTGGCATTTCCTGCGTTAAGGTTGTTGTTAGCCACGAAGTTATGTCCAACCCATTGTGACCCCATGGACAATGTTCCTCCAGGCCTTCCTGTCCTCTACCATCCTCCGGAGTAACCCCGACTGCTTCAGTGATCCATCCAGCCACATAGTTCTCTGCCGTCCCCTTCTTCTTTTGTCCTCAATCGTTCCCAGCATTAGGCTCTTCTCCAGTGAGTCCTTCCTTCTCATTAGGTGGCCAAAGTATTTGAAGTTCATCTTCAGGATCTGGCCTTCTAAAGAGCAGTCAGGTTGATCTCTAGGACAGATTGGTTTGATCACCTTGCAGTCCAAGGGACTCGCAGGAGTTGTCTCCAGCACCACAGTTCAAAGGCCTCAATTCTTTGGTGCTCAGTCTTCCTTATGGTCCATACATATGGTCCATACATACAGCCATACATTGCAACTGAAAAAAACCATAACCTTGACTATACACACTTTTGTTGGCAGTTTGCTTTAAGGTACATTGACCTAAAAGACTGATTGAAAGTCACCAGGTGTCAGGAGCTGAAGTTGGATTTGAACCAGAATCTTCTCAGAAATAGCACAGTGTTGTATTAATTGCACCATAATGCAAGAAAATTCCTGTAAATTCAGTAGTTTTGGTATGTCTTTAATGAATAGCTGGAAACAGTAAATAAAATTTGCATTTAAAAATAATTAATACAAGTCCTTAGGCCTATCTTTGCATTCTGAGTACTTGGAATTAGCATCAAATGAAAACTAGTACATTACAGCCAGCACTTACATCATTTGTGGCTGCCTTCATATGCAGGGCCTTGCCAGACACCAAATAGGGAGAAAGTCCCATTTAAAATATTGAATATTCTGGTTAATCCTTTATATTAATGAAAAAATGGACAGAACCCAAACTGGGTTTCCCAGACATTTCATTTACTGAACTATTGTTTCTGTTGGTTGATCTGCAAATTTTTAATATACAGTAATTAAATCATGATCTTCCAGCATGATATAATTAAGGACACAGCAATTGAATTAATAATATACAGAAAGCATTGCCCCTTTAAAAAATATCATGAACTTGAAATTCAAAAGTTATTCAACCAAATCTGGGCTGCAAAAATCCATGATAAAAACTGAGCATTTTTTTGCATATCTCTACTACAGGGATATCAAACTCAAGGTCCATGGGTTGGATCTGGAGGGCTACCCTGGAAACAGCAAAGGATCAGCCCATTTTGCCTCTGCCAGTGAAAATAGAGCTGGGGGGGGGAGAGAACTAATGGGATACTTCTGCAATTGGAATGTGGTAACCAGTGATGGAATTTTTTTTACTACCAGTTCAGTGGGCGTGGTTTGGTGGGTGTGGCTGGGGGGGTCATGTGATTGGGTGGGCAGTTTCTGTAAGCAGGGCAATAAAGATTGAGCTAGATATAACACCAGAATGTTTTTTTTTCTGCCTTCCTTACAGGATTAGCCCTGTAAAGTGGAAAAAAACAAAAGGAGATTTCTTCTAACAACGGGTTCTCCAAACTGCTTAGAAAATTTACTACTGGTTTTAGCGAACCTGATAGAACCTGCTGAATTTCACCTCTGGTGGCAACTCAAAGATAACAGTTGTTCAGAAGGAACAAAAATAATAGAAAGGAGGAATTATATTGTGTGTAGTCATTCCTGCTCAGAAATCTAAGTGAGTAAACTTGGCGATGCAGCAGGTGGCCAGAAGTGAAAGGAGAACCAAGACCCCCAATATAAGCAGATAACTCAGAACTATAGATCTGTGTCAGGTAAACCAAAAAATGTGAGCCTGATAAATAAAAAAACTAGGATGAAAATAACGATGAAATTGTCATATATAAACTTTGGGTGGGGGGAGGGACTCAATGTATAGGTACCAGGATGGTGCTATCCCACCTTCATGTAAAGAATGTGGAATTGGAATTGTGGTTAATCATGTACGTGTCAAAAGTGATATCCCTGCCAAAATGGAAATTTTCATTTTAGGCTGCATTGAGTTGTGACCCCAAACCAGAAATAATTATGCAGAACTCCACTATATCTTGCATTATTCAGACCGTGTCTCAAATACACCGAGTACTTCTAGGCATGACATTTTAAGGATGATTGAACGCTGCCAGAAAAGAAAACTATGATTAGAAGTCTGAACAAACAATATGGGGATACTACTGAATTTTAAACTCAAAGGAGTTCAAAATCCCTTTTTTCTATGAGCCACAAAACCTGTTTTAGCCTAGTTAGAATGTTCTACAAATACAGTCTATCTGTAAATGTGTATAAGATAGCAATGTTTACAGCACAAATATTCTTCCTCATTAAAAATTTGCATTAAAACAATTTGATTGCAAAAACAATTGAATTCCCTGCACAATTTACCTCAGATGATCTATTTTAAACCCCTTGATTTGAATTAATTTAAATGGGAAAGGTAATGTCAGGTGCAGTTCATTAAAATCAAAGGTTCCCTGAACTACTTTTGGGGAATATGTAAATTACAGGATTATGTAAATGATGAGAAGTAACAGAATTCTTTATGGAGTACAGTTATGTTCTAGGCAGAAAGCAGGCCTAATAAATATGCAGTGACCTATTTAAATTATATTTCTGCTTCCAGGAAGGAAGGGAGGAAGGAAGAAAAGACCAATTCTATGTAGCCAACTCCATAGACATAAAAGAAAAATGAATACCAAAAATAATAATTTCAATGATTTCCATTCTAATAAAGCACCTGATTTTACACTTTCATCACGCTGTCTTTCACATTTCAAGATTATCTAAGAACTGTATGGGATTTTTGGGAAGTCTCTCATCTTTAATCATAGAAACAAGGTGTCACATTTTCGATAAGAGCAAGGAACAATATGTATTTTTTTGCCCAATGTTTTTTAACCTTCTTTCACCCACTGCCTCCTTCCAACCTTGGTTTTTTTTCCCTGTCCCCCACCCACCCCCGATGCCTACCGCAGGATATGGACATGGATAGTAACTGGCATGTTTTCTAGCATCAATCAAACAGCATTTGCAGTACAATGCATTCTGCCTGTTTGTTATGGTGATTGAATAAAGAATTTCAGGGCTAAGAATCTACTCAAAACTAGATTTCTTTGAATCAATTGAGGCATAATTGAGAGCATTTTAACAAACTGCATCACTCTTTGGTTTGGTGGCAGCAGTACCTGATAGAAAGTCCATACAGAGAGTGGTAAGGACAGCCGAGAAGATTATAGGAAACTTGTGTCCTGTTATTCAGGATACTGCATATAAGTGCTCTGTGCATAATGCTCAAAGCATTGTTAGAGATCCCACACACCCACATCACGGTCTGTTTCTGTTGTTCCCTTCTGGGAGGAGGTTTCAAAGTATCTATAGCAGGACTACTAGATGCTATAACAACTTTGTTCCTTATACCATTTTTCTTGTAAATTTGCAGGGTTTTTCTTTTTCACCATGTATCTTTTTCACCATGAACTAGACTGTGATGTTTCTCTGTGTCACATGTGTATGTATGTGGGTATATACACAATGATTGTTTTTTGAGAGCTGAATACAACAAAATTTCATTTTAATGTATGCTGATTATTGTACCTTTAAAGTGACAATAAAGTTTTTTTTAATTCTATTCAGAGTGGTACATTATTGTTTGCCAAAACAAAATTTGCCTAATATAGACATCTAGAAGAGTTGTTGAGGACAACCTTCCTCTCGAGGTACATTATTTATTTATTTATTAAATTTATATGCTACCCATCTCACGCTGCAGAGCAACTCTGGGTAACAATTAAAATATTAATAACATTAAGTACAAAAATATGAAAAAGGCAAGAATACATGGAGTAACTGATGGGGTATGGACAAGCCAACAGGGCTTTTGATGGTGGCTTCTAAGCTAGAAAACATCTTATTCTAAGAAGTGTGTAGCATCAATTTTCCTTGTTTTGTGGAAAAAAGTTAACTGGTATTGTTTCAGAGCACTTTGGTGATACTAGGCAACCACAATGGTTTGTGTTTAATATCCACACAAGATGAAAAATCAAGAGCTTATCGCTTTTATGGAATTGAGATGTGCAACTTTTCTAAGCTTATGGACATAAATGTATACCGAATTCTACTGGATAAAGAAATTTGTTTTGGTTTATTTCAAATGTAATTAAATGTAATTACAGTATTAAAAGCATTCTCCAGTGAAGTGTTTCTTAAAAAATACCCTCTTTTGTGATATTAAAAAGTATAATGAAGAACTTTAAGCGACAATGAAGACCAACCCAATATTGTGCATTTCTGAAAAAAAGAAAACACATGACTTCCCCCAATTCCATGTGTAAAAACTAGTCAAAATGGTGACTGAATTTTACTTCAATGCTAGCAAAAGAATTACACCTGCATGGGGGAATTTGGCTCTGGCCTTGAAAAGGAGATGGGAGAGTGAAAATAAATGAAATCATGGAAACATATAAAGCATAAGAAAAAGATTCAGAATGCCCCAGCTTGATCTAGGTGTCCTTTTAAAATTCTGTTAAAGACTATTTTGAAATAAAATAGCATTCCTGCAATACCAGTGTGTCTGTTTCTTGACCTGGACAATCTCAAAAATCTGAAATCCTGATGGCGACATTCAGCAACTCAAATCCTACGTTATATATGCCTTTTGCATTCCTTCTCTAGGTCCTACCTTCTCTTATCCAAAACAACTTCCTTAGTCAAATGACAAGGCTGGGTCTTCCCTTCACACAGAGATGGGCAACTCACTTCCTACAACATACAGTGGGGCAAAAAAGTATTTAGTCAGCCACCAATTGTGCAATTTCTCCCACTTAAAAAGATGAGAGAGG
>JAEANM010021358.1:0-11877 GCA_017656035.1 Myanophis thanlyinensis
GCTTTGCTGGCTGAGGAATTCTGGGAGTTGAAGTCCACAAGTCTTAAAGTTGCCAAACTGGCTGAGGAATTCTGGGAGTTGAAGTCCAGAAGTCTTAAAGTGGCCAAGCTGGCTGAGGAATTCTGGGAGTTCTGGGATCTCATTCCTAACTTTCCCAACTATTCCTAACTTATTTTCTATCCTATCCTCCCATCTGGTCTAGACTTACTCTCCTGCCCTACTATCAGTCGCGGTCGGTCGCCTAAGCATTTCACTGCATATTGCACCATGTAGGACTGTATGTGACCAATGAAATTTGAATTTGAATTATCCTTTGCAGGAAGCCGCGTGGCGAAGCCAAGAAATGCCGCAAAGTCTACGGGATGGAGAACCGCAGCATGTGGTGCACGGCTTGTCGCTGGAAGAAAGCCTGCCAGCGGTTCGTCGATTGAGCTCGGGGAAAAAGATCTTCGGCCACCCTTGGCCTCCGTCTGCGTTGCGCAATTTGCACTTTGGTGCTTTCCAAGCCTATTTCTCCTTGCACCGTCTTGGTCCCCGCCCCTCCACTTTTGCCCTGACCCCACCCGTCCACTCGCCCCCTTCTCCAAGCTGGGGGTCTCTCCCCCATTGTGCCTTGGCTCAGGAAATTCGAGTTCCTGGGATGAACGGAGTCGGGGGGGGGGACCCTTTGCGAAAGGAAGTAGGAGCGCCTCGCCCACTCTGGCCGGCCGAAGCGTCATCCGAGCGTCTTCTGGATCCTTCTGGACACTGTCTCTCGCTCTCTTCATCCAGGGATACCTGCCAATCCAGCCTCCGTTGGATTTAGCCGCATCCATCCACACATGTGAAAATTTAAGCCATTGCTTGTCTTTTGATGGTTTTTTTTCTCTCTCTCTCTCTCCTGAAATAAGCTATGTCTCTCATCCGCCTTCCCCTTTTCCTTTACCTGCCGCTTCAGATCTCCCAATCTGGTTGAGGTTTGAGACATGAAAGTTCCAGGAAGCTCTTTCAGAACTGAGATGTGAAGCTTTGGACATTTTTCGTTCGCTGGAATGGGAGAGCCAAGCTTGACGGAGGGTTTTGGTGGGGTTGTGTTTTTTTTTTGTTTTTTTGATACCTGTCCTGCAATATTTTTTATTTTATTTTATTTTTTTCCCTTTCTCGGTAAGCTTTGGCGTTAAGGACTTCGGAGCGGAAGACAAAAACCAGCAATTGGAAGGAAAAGAAATGGCCTTTTGCTTCTTCTCGCCTTCATTTCCTTCACTTTTCATTTGCTGGCTGCAAGGAAGGTTTCTCCGAAACTACTCCCCCGCCCCTCGATTTAAATTCAATTTGGAAGCCGAATGTCCAGCCAAAGAGAGATGGATAGAACTGAAAGGGGGGGGGGGCACAAGTCTGTCGAATATTGGTGCAACGCCAAACATTATTTTTGCTTTCTGTTTCTTTCCAATCTCGGGGAGTTTTCTGATTTTGCCCCCCACCTCCTTAAATTCCCTCACCACCCTCCCCAAAAGTGGTGCATGCCAAAGAAGGCTAACTTATAGGAAATGTTTTTCCTCTGCAAACCGTCCTGTGAATGGAAATGTTAAAGTCTCTCGCGAGGAATAAGCTATGCGCTGAAAATGTAGCCTGACCAGTGACCTGGACTGAACTTACAATCCAAGCCGACTCCGACAGCAAGGAGACAAAAATTTGCCAATTTCCCTTATGTGCAATTCCAGGTTGTTGTTTTTTTCTTTTTTCTTTTAGTTTTTTTCACATTTTACACAACGGGCTGCTGGGAATGTGATGTTTCTGTCCACTGTCATAGCTTTTTCCCGATGTAAGCAGCAGAAAGATAGAATATCAGGAAGATCTTTCCACTCTGCTCTTCCGTTCCCCTTAAAAACAAAAACAAAAAAAGCCCGTCTTAAAAGTCAATTTTGGAATCAGGATATTTAAAAAAAAAAAAAAAAACCAGCAGTGGAGACAGGTTAAATCAGTGTTGAACTTTGGAAGTGGAGTTAAGCTTTGTTTAAAGCCATTTCTGTGGGTTTGTGGCTCCTTGGAAAACCAATGGTCTCTGGATGTGTGGGTGGCAATTTTGAGGTTTCGGATTGGCGGGTTTCAGGAGCCGGCGTTAAATTTGCCGGTTTTGCTTGTAAAAAGCCACCAGAGGGTGGCGCTGTGAGATCTAGTGAAGTCTCTCTAGCAAAACGCTTCTCAACTTTGGCAACTTTTAAGGTGGGTGGGCTTCAACTCCCAGAATCCCGCTGGCTGTGGAATTCTGGGAGTTGAAGTCCATCCATCTTAAAAGTCGCAAAGGCTGGGAAAAGACCGCTCTAACCCAAAGTATTTGGCTTTAAATGGGATATATGTCTCTTTAAATTCCTTGCACAAAATGAATTCTATATAAGCCGGCCAGCCTCGTATTTTTTAACGGCAGAGGCTCACAAGAGAACGACGCCTGGAATTTTTACAAGTCTTGCACACCTAAAAAAAAAAACCCGTCTCTCCAAATACCAATTCCCTCCCGTTGCCATCCCTGTTTAGCGAGCTTGCCTCTAAAAATGCAAACCTGAACCACTGAGTCAGTTTTGCTCTGCTGTTCAACCTCACCATCTTATTGCCGTGCACCTGTCCCCTGCTTGTTCTTACGGCACCTTGTGGCACCTGGAGATGCTCTGCAGACAACAACAAGTCTTGTTTCGTGTTTTTGGTGGCTATTGGTTGGGATACCCGATTCGGAAGACCTGCAAACTGAAGAGAGGCTGGCTCTTGAGACCAAAAGGCCCCGGGAGATTTTTGTCCCACTGCAACGATCCTGGAGCGTCAGTGTGCAAGCATTATTGGATTGTGTCCGGCAGCGTGCGCTCACCAGAAATGAGACTGCGGAGATAAAGGCCTCCCCACCCCCACCCCCCGGATTTCTACTCTTTGCACTATTGCAAACTGCACAGGGGTTTTTAAACTTTTCCTGCCTCCCAATTTTTCTATTCTGTCCCACTAAAAGCCAATATTAGCCGGATTGGTATTTTAACCATCGTGTTTTCAGAGATTGATTTGTGTGTGAGTGTGCTGGGTGTGGGTGTGAGAGAAAGAGAGAGGGAGGGGAACTATCATTTCTTCTTCCAACACACAACCCTGATGTGTCTTCGGAGGACAGGTTTCCGAGAAAGCATTAAACTTTTTAAAAACTTCCCTTTTTTAAAGGTCTTTTGTTTTTTCCCCTTGGAGGGTGTCCTTGGTGCTCTGTGAGTTTGGTTTCATCACCCAGACTAGGTATGTCATCAGTACTAGTGTTGGTTGACGTTACGTATTTTGGGGTAACGAAACGTCTGTAAGAAAACAGCCGAATTCAGAGAGCACCAAGGACCTTTCATTGCAACCCTGATCTACAAATATTCTTTTATTAGTATTTTTTTCCCCAACTGGGTGACCTCTGGAGGAGCTGGGATGTTCCCAAAGCTATCTGGACCACTACCAAGTTGGGAATGACTGTGCCAAGCAAATTGGTGCTTCCCTTCTGTCTCTTCCCCGCCCTCCAAATATTTAAAGTTTTTCTCTGCAGTCTGGTGGCTGCACCAAAATGGGCAAAGTCCTTCAACCATGAATGTTAATTTTTGGAGATAATCAACTCTTCTTGCTGTCTCCTTGCAAATGGTTTTTGTTTTTGAGGGTTTTGCCGTCATCCTGTTGAAAACAAACCTATTTAGGAGGGGAACATAGTTCTGGGAGAGCGTTGGACTTGCTCTTGCTTTGCAAGGATGTGTAACGAGTGAACGGATGTTTTGTTTCTGTGAATTCAGGAAGCTTTCTATGTACACTTATCCCAGATATGCGCACACACCTACTTTTGAATTGGTAAAAAAAAAAAAAATACAGATTATTATTTTTAACTGTACGAGTCTGGAAGGCTTTTACCATTTGATCGTTGGCCCAGTTGGGCTTAAAATTTGGGGTTCGAGCCTCACTATTGCTAGGAGCGTTCCAATCAGCAAGTAAATTCCATAGGGAAACCAGATTCATTTAACAACCGTGTTATTGACTTAAATTGCTACAAGTCATTTAATAACTGCGGCAAGAAAGATGGTAAAAATGGGGCAAAAGTCGTAATTGTCTTGCTTAGCAGCAGAAAATTGGGGCTCCGTTGTGGTTGTAAGTTAAGGAGTACCTGTATAGTCAGATCCAGTGGCCAGTATGCAATAGGACAATGTAGAACTTCACAATTTCCAGCTACAATTGGGAGCAGTATTTCTGTTGCTAAGCAGTTTGTTGTTAAGTGAGCCACTTACGGCCTTTTTTTGCCATGGTAAAATGAATGCAGTCGTTAAGTGGACCACATGGTCATTAAGTGAATCCAGGTTCCCTCATTGACTTTGCTTGAAAGCTGGCTGGGTCATAAAGATGTTGACATGACCCTAGGATGCTGCAACTGTTATACATACATACATACATACATACAGTACACATGCTGGTTGCATGGCCATAAGATATTAAAAATGGTCATAAATGCAAGCAGGTTGCCGGACTCATGAGCGTGGGGGAGGGGCAGCAATTTCCAATCCAGATTGGACCATTTTTGAGATCCGTTGTAATTTCAGTTGCTAAGTGAACAGTTGTTAAGCAAGGACCACCTGTACATTAAAAAAAAAGTGGAGCATCTGCCCATATTTTAATAGTGCAGTTTTATTCCTAGTGTAATATGAAAGGAGTCCTATTGAATTTGGTATGGTTTACTCCCAGGTAAGTACAGGCAATCGACTTACGACCACAACTGAGCTTAACATGTTATGTTTGCTAAGTTGAGACATTAGTTAAGTGAGCTTTGTCCTGTTTTACGACCTTTCTTGCCACAGTTGTCAAAAGTGAATCGCTGCAGTTGTTATTAACACAGCTGTTAAGTGAATCTGTTCTTCCCCATTGACTTTGCATGTCAGAAGGTCACGCAAAATCGGATGTGATCCCGGGACACTGTGACCGTCATAAATATGGGTTAGTTAGCAAGTGTCTGAATTTTGATCGCAGGGATCCTGCAGCAGTTGGTTGTAAGTGTGAAAAATGGTCAGAAATCACTTTTTTTTCAGTGTTGTCGTAACTTTGGTCATTAAATGAACTGTTGTAAATCGTGGACTACTTGTACAGCATACATTGAGCCTTGTGTCGGTTCTTGAATCAAGATTCAATAATGCAAGTGACCTTTGATGGCAGGAAAGATAGTTGCTATTTCTGAACTGATGGTTTTTATCGTAGGAATAAATGCCGCAGGAATCCAATTTAGGTGGAATTAAAAATTTAAAATGGTTAAGAGATGCAATTCCAGCTCCTGGAGAGTAATTTCCTTCACTGTTTGGGAGACTTCCAAATGTGTAGATTCAATCTCCCAGAATTCTCGGAAATAATAATCATGCTGGTTGGGGAATTCTGGGAGTTGAAGTCTGTAGCACTTAACTTACAATTCATTTAGTGACTGTTCAAAGTGACAATGGTACTGCGGAAAAATGGACATAATAGCAATAGCACTTATATACTGCTTTATAGTTCTTTTACAGCCCTCTCTAAGCGGTTTACAGAGTCTGTATATTGCCCCCAACAGTTTGGGTCCTCATTCTTCCCACCTGGGAAGGATGGAAGGCTGAGTCAACCTGGAGCCTGGTGGGATTTGAACTGCCAAACTGCAGGCAGCCGACAGTCAGCAGAAGGAGCCTGCAGTACCGCACTCTGACCACTGCGCCACTAAGGCTCCAAGTCCATTTTTCACACTTAAGACCTTTGTAGCAGCCCCGTGATCATGTGATCAAAATTCAGACGCTTGGCAACTGGTTCACACTTAATGACCACTGCAGTGTCCCAAGGTCACGTGATCCCCTTTTGCGACCTTTTGACAAAAGTCCATGGGGAGACCTGATTCACTTAACAAACTTGTTACTAATTTACCAATGGCACTTAACAAGCGTGGCAGGAAAGAATCGTAAAATCGGGCAAAACTCAATCTCTCGCCTTAAAACAACATAAATTTTGGGCTCAATTGTGGTCATAAGTCAAAGACTACCTATGTAAACAATAGGGCTGCTTCACAGTCCTTTACAGTACCCTCTAAGCCAGTGGTGGCAAACCTTTTACTTACGAGTGCCGAAAAGTACGTGCTTTGTGTGTGCTGTCTGCAGTCACGTGCGACTCCTCCACGTATGCTGCATGTGCAACTGCACTATCTGCGTGTGCATGCAGCTTTTGCATGTGAAATGCACATGTGCTGCAGGCAGGCACACACACACGGGAATGCGCAGGAGAGCTCCGAAGACCAGCTGGATTTCCTGCTGCAATCGCATGCATGCACGCACAGCAGATGCCCAAAGACCAGCTGGGTCTCTGCAATCGCCCATGCGTGGATGTGCAATCGCATGGGCATGCTCAGCTGGAGGTAAGTTGGCTGACAGCTTGTGTGCCCAGCAAGACGGCTCTGCATACCACCTGTGGCACCCGTGCCATAGGTTCGCCATCATAGCTCTAAGCGGTTTACAGAGACAGCCTATTTGCTCCCAACAATATGAGACCGACCTCAGAAAGATGGACTGAGACTTCCGGACTTCAACTCCCAGAATTTTGAGAGTTGAAATTCACTGGTCTTAAAAGTTGTCAAGTTGGAAGCCCCTGATCTAGGCCAAACCCCCTACTTGGTGCAGGACTGAATACAATATCTCTGTTAGTAGTTGCCCATCAAACCTTAATTTGAAGGATAACTTCTCCCCTGGATTCACACCACTTTGGCTTCCCCCAAAAGTCAGCTCAAAATTCTACATTCTCCCAATTTTTTTGAAAAAAAAACTACCAAAGGGGAAAACACAGATGTTACACTGGCAGGGCAAGTTACTGTATTTATCAGTGGTGGCGAACCTTTTACTTACTGAGGGCCAAAAAGTATGTGCTTTGTGCGTGCCATCTGCACTTGCGTGCAGCTGCTACATGTGCAACTGCACCATCTACGCATGCACGCAGCTATTGCAAGTGCAAGACATGTTTGCTGTGTGCAGGCGCTCACGCACACATGAGCAATCTTGTTCATGCGCAGGAGAGTTCCAAAGACCAGCTGGATTTCCTGCTGCAGTTGTGCGCATGCACAGTGGATGTCTGAAGACTAGCTGGGTCTCTGCAATCATGCATGCGCAATCACATGTGCATGCTCACCTGGAGATGTTGGCTGATAGCTTGTGTGCCCAGCAAGAGAGCTCTGCGTGCCAAAAGGTCGCCATCACGGGTATATATAAACGGAGAGCAAACCCCTATCCCTTGTAGCACTGATGATGTTACCTAGTTGGGTCATGAAACATCTGCAAGAGAACAGCTCAGAGAACACCAAGGATCCCACAGCCGTTCTCCACCACACACACCACTCCATTCTAGCACTGACAATGTTAACTAGTTGGGCCGTGAAAGGTCTGCAAGAAAACCAAATTCAGAGAGCACCAAGGACTCCACATCTAAATCGCAAAGCTTGGGAAATTATTAAAAGAAACACAGTGAAATTGTAAACACTTTAGCAGCAATGTCCTGATTTATTGAAACTTGTCTGATTTTCTTTATTTTTTTTTTGGTATGCATTGAAGTTAATCCCATGACAAAATATAATCAGACAGGCAGATGGTGGGCTGCCTAGGGTCAATGTTTCCCATCCTTGACAAATTTTAAAAGATGTGGATTTCAATTCAGCTGGCGGCTGGCTGGGGAATTCTGGGAGTTAGAAATCCGCATCTCTTTAAAAGTTGTCAAAGTTGAGAAACACCGATCACGCCAAGTTTGAAGTGGTTTAGGAAACAAATGCAGTTTGTTTGAATTATGGAGAAAAAAGTACAAACCATGTATCCCCAAGACATAGGGGCACTAACACCTTTTGTCCCCTCATCTCCCCAATATTAAACATTGCCAATACAAACACAAGTTTATAATAATATATAAAGTCAGTATAATATAGAATATTCTCAAGGGGGGAAAAAAACAGTGCTTAAACGCTGCCCTCGTTCGCTTCAGTAGACAGTGAAAAGCACACCGAAAAATAAATATATATATATATATATGTATGAAAGCGCACACCGAGAGTACCCCATATTCTGAAGGAATCCTTTAAAAAAGGCAGAAATCCAAACCATACGTTAGAGAAGCACAAAAGATTAATAAAAAAACAACACCAGTATGGCTTTTTTTCATCAAGAGTTTGCGTGCGTCACAGAGTGAAATAAAATGTCGTTACTGTTGCATTTTTCTCCCAGTTTTTGCATTAAAAAAAAACCACCACCACACCTGGAGTTTTTTAATCCGTGGCATTTTAACAAAGGAAGAAGCTGTGCAAACGTGGAAGTATGGAAATGAGAACGGGCCAGTCCCCGTTTTATCAGGAGGCTGCTGTGATTGAGCCCAACCAATACTAACTTCAGAGGCGAAAACCAAATGATAATCGTGTTAAGACGTTCTGATGATGTTTTCCTCCCCTGTGCTCCGTCTCTGAATGAGCCTGAGGTGAATCTAACCTCTGAGCCAGCATCCCTAGAAGTTATCCACAATGGCTGATGATGCTGTCCCGAGATTTCTGTTCCGATGTTTTTCCTGCAACGGCAGGGGGTTGAACGGGGCTATCCTGCAAACAAGGTTCAGGCAAAATCTATTCTGATCTGTTGATTTTTGTAGCAATTGCTTCGAAGCTTCTGGTACAAATGCTCTTTGCAGATCTGTTGACAAAAGGGCACAAGCTCTTTGTAGCAGGGTCCATCACCTGAAAGAAGAAAATCACCAAGTGGCGCCTCTTCCCTTTTCATCATTCTGTGCAGCAGGGGTCAGGCTTCATTGTAAAAAAAAAAAAAAAAAAAAGGACGATTGCGGTTTAAAGTCCAGCAGGAGAGAATACTCATTCCCTGTCTTCCTTGGGACGAGGTGGAGAAGAAAAATCAAAGCTAATGGTAGTTGAAATTGGAAGGAAATTCATCCCGTGAAGACCTGCAAATATTTTCAATCCTGGCATCTTTAAAATGCTGGAAGGATTTGAGCAGCTGTTTTAAAACCATAGATTTGGATTCCGGTTTGCCTCCAGGAAAACATTTTCTTAATCTGACAATTGCCAAAACAGAACCAAATATTTTTTTACACTGCTATTAAATCCCTGATGGTGTCAATTTTTTTCTTTCTTGCAAATCCAACTTGCGCCCCCCACCCTTTGAAGAGGGATGAGACAGAGCTCATTGATACAGAAAATACTTTTGGGGCAGAAGTCCATCCCGTACCTGCTTACGAGAACCAAAGAAAAGCTATTGCTAGTTTGGAAAGCTCAATTATGTATTCAGGCGATTATCTGGCTAATTCAGTACGACAGCGTTGCGTGTTCAAAATCTGCATGGAATCAAAACCTGCTGCCTCTTGCCCCAATAAAAGGGGTTCACCAAATGAACTGGGGAGCAACTGCCATAATGAATTGGTTATTTCTTTTCATCCTTCAGATCAAATGATTGCAAAATACCACCCCCACCCCCCGTCCAGTACTTATTGCACTGAAATATAGAGCTTTCAATTCATGAAATTGTATTTTAATGCAGGGGGCAAAGAAAACCTGTTGCAGTGCTGTATCGGGATCTACATGATGCCTGGTGGGGGTCTTGTGAAGATGCCACTTACATGTTGTGAGCCCAACCAAGAGTGGGGAAAAGAGTGACCGCATTTTGGCATCTCACCGGGACAAAGCTAAAGACGTTCAGACAAACTATCATAATGCCCTTTTCTTAGATCGTGAGTAAATGATTGGACTGGCGGTGAACGAGTTTTTCCCTTAGCACGGTTGAGGTAGCAGTCCAAGGATTTCACGAAGAGTTGTGCACGATAGCCCAAATAGCTAGCATTGGAGCGCTCATCACCCCAATCGGTCCTCCCACCACCACCACCACCACCACCACCAGAGGGGATGGTCTAATGATAGGGCCAGCCCTGTGGGTCACATCCAACCTTCTTCTAATGCAGGGTTTGGCAACTTTAAGGCATTGGACTTCAACTCCCAGAATTCCCCAGCCAGCCATGCTGGCTGGGGAATTCTGGGAATTGAAATCCAGATGTCTTAAAAAGTTGCCAAGGTGGGTAAACCCTGCTCTAATGCTTAGTGGGCAGCCAGAAGTACTGTAGCAGCCATCAATGCCTATCTCGCCCTCTCTTCTAAGTCACTCGGACTGGAGATACTTTTTTCTCTACCATGGTTTACTACTGAATAATCCAGGGTAGGGGGGTGTCTCAGTTCTAGGGTAGCAGTCCACTAGCGAGCTTTGAGTCATTCAGAACTGGGCCACGGAAGTGGGATCACCCCTTTGCCCCCCCCTCCACTGGTCTGCAAAGCCCGAAAGGTTGGGGAACTCTGGAATAATCCCTAACTGGCCATAAAATAGGCTGCATACAGCACACCTGAACCCTTTTCTATTTGGTCCTCTATCCGCACCTGACTATTTATTCATTGCAGAAAATCAGTGGCAAGGTTTCCTGGCATTTCGAGGCACGGGGCACCCAAAAAGCGCAAAGACCTAAAATACAGTTTAAACAAAACAAAACAAAACAAAAACCCCTTGAAACACCTTGCCATCCATGCCTAATCATTCCTCGTCCAAAATCAAAAACCAGCTGTAAAAAAAATCCATGTTTACGAACTTCCCAGGGCTGGATTTACACAAAATGTTAAGCCTAGCGCAACGGGCCAGCCCAAGCCTTTGATTTCCTCTGGCATTTTGCCATTATTATTATTTTTTTGGTACAGATCACCGCAACTGCTAGAACAGCAAACATCCCTGGCTTGTTTGCAGAACAAAAGCAAGCATCGCCTTCGAGTCGGCAGCCGGCCCGTTGAGCATTAGGATCGCGCAAGATTGAGAGAACACTATTCTAGCAGCTCACAATGCAACTGTAGGTAGGACGACCCACAAGGCCTCCTACGTAGAATCCTGTGGACAAAATAGCTACAGCGCTTGGACTTGTATACCGCTTCAGTGTTTCACAGCCCCTCTCTAAGCGGTTTACAGAATCAGCCTATTCCCCCCCCCCAACAATCTGGGTCTTCATTTTACCGACCTTGGACCGATGGAAGGCTGGGTCAACCTGGAGCCAGTGAGGATCGAACTACTGGCAGTCGGCAGAACTAGGCTACAATTTATTATTTATTTATTTAATTAATTATATTTGTATAATTCCTCCCTCCCGAAGGACTCGAGGTGGTGCACAGCCCGGTAAAAATAGAAATATACAATTAAAAAAACCAAATTAAAAATACAAATAGAAGTGGCTAATTCATTAAAAACCCAATGTAAAAAGTTAAATTAATTAAAAATTTAAAGCTAATTTACTACAATGCTGTATCACTGTACCACTGCACCGTCACGACTCTTAAAAGCTCCGCAGCATGGCTGCTGCACCACAACGGATAGGCTTCCTTCCATCAGAAACTACCCCAAAGTTTCTGAAAGTCCCAGAAACTCTCACTTTTCCAACAGCTCTCGCTTCTTGGAATGTAAAACAGCCAGGCTCAACACCAAATGGCACGTTTGCCACAGGATTTGGTGCCTAAAAATCTGAAGGTGTGTGGGTTGCTTGTGGGCATGCAAAGACCAGAGCATTGCAACCGACATCAGAGATAACTTTACAGACTTTAATGCTTCTCCTCTGCGTTTTTGATCAAACGGACGCAAAAGCGAAGAGCCCACTATTTTAAGCAGAAAGGAGAGAGAAAACCGCATTAAAAAAAACCATTTATTTCAGCAAGCTGCTCTGGCCTAACACTTAACGGGGTCTTAAATTTGTTTTAATTGACTTTTAAAAATTTTAAATTTTTTAATCTGGGCCATTGATTTAATCTTTTTAATTATACTTTTAACTTTTCTATGTATTTTTTTAAATGGCTGTGCACCG
>JAEANM010021359.1:0-11877 GCA_017656035.1 Myanophis thanlyinensis
GAGGGTGGGCCTGCTCCATTTATACTTTTTACTCAGTCACGTGATCTGTGAATGACGGGTACTTTTCCCAATCTGTGTATTGCCTCTTCACTCAATGAGAAGGAGCATATCACGTAAGTATATAACGCCCCTTCTCAAGCAGTGTACCATGTCGATACATGTCCACTAGTCAAGTACAATAATGTACGCCAATCTGTGGGTTGTGCCTTGTGTGTTGATGAGGGTAGCAATTTTTTTTGCAGAAGCAAAAGATATTGGAAACACTAGATTAACTTTGTATGAATCTGTTCAAGACTAGAGGGATGAAGAGGAAAAAAATCCCTTTCTCTATTGGACAAACAAATGTCAAATTTCCATCTTACTCAACATGTAAACTGGAACAGTTATTTTTCAGCATTCATATCTTTTTTCTACAAGGGAGTTCCCTAAATTAAAAGCACAAGCAATTTAGAAAATTCTGCATTAAAAATAACTAGGGAGAATTGCTAATGTGTGAAAATTAAGGAAAGTTGTGTATTCAAAGAGCCTAAAAGGAAAATAGGTTTCTTCAGGGGTCAATACTGTAATAATAGATATTAAGCCCAGAAGGGAAAGAGATAACTGAAAATGAGTTTTGTGGAATTATAATCTCTTTTTACCAGGGGTTTTATCTTGTCAGTTCAGTCAAGTTTATAAGATTATTTTTTCTACTCTTCCTTGCCTTCTTCTTGAGTGTCATGCCAGATCTGGAGTGAGCTTATGCATCTTCTCCAAGCAGCCTGAAAGCTGTACTTTCTGAACAAATCCTTGCAAGGAGATACCTCACAGGAGGATGCCACTGCACTGCGCAATTTGAAGTAATCACACATTTACTAGGTGTACCAGATAAATAACTACAGCAATTGCTATACATATACATGTATGTATACATATGCATATACATATACATGTACATATACATATGTGTGTGTATGTGTGTGTGTCCATAGAAACCATCAATCGCTGCACAGACTTGAATCCAATTTACAACACACTATGTACAAGACTGAAAGAAAGGACTTGCATACAAACAAAACATGAGATGGAAAGCATTGAGCCTACACAAAGAAGAACTGTTGAACAACCAGTCATGATGTGCAATATACAGCCATATAGGCAGCCAATCCACTTACACGATACTAGGCAAGCAACAAAAAACACCACCAACTGATAAATAACGAACTTCATTCCATTTGCTATGATGAAAGGGATGAGTGAGTCCCCTAAATGTTAGCTATAATAAATCATGGTCCATGACAGTGTTTCATCTCCTTCTTTTACACACACACCTGAACGCACCTAGACCTACATACCTTGGCAATGTTTCAGTAAGGTCCCACTCACCATCCTCAGGCTGCTGCTTTTGGCCTTGCGCTAGTGCGAGCAAAGCGTGATTGGAGTTGTCGTCTCTCTATAAATACTAGAAACAGAAACCAACAACCAACTTCCCTTCCTGGACATCCTAATTTACAAAAAAAAAATAAAAAATGGCTCCCTAGGATACACCATCTACTGGAAGAAAACACACACCAACCACTACCTAACTGCACAATACCATCACCACCCTGCACAGATCAACTCCTTAGCCAAGATCCTCATCTCCAGAACCAAATGCCTAGCCGACAAAGACCACTTGAGAACAGAACTACACACCCTCACTACCATATTAATTTCCAGTGCATTCCAAAGAAACACAATTACCAACCTAATCTGAAGAGAGACACCCCCCAAAAAAACCAAGACACAGAACAAGACAATGGTATTGCACTCCTCCCCTACATCAAAGGCACCACAGACAAAATCAGCACAATTCTCCACAAACACAATATCAGGACAGCCTTTGGCACTGACCAAAAAATAGCCAACATCCAAAGACAAGATCCAGCTAGAAAACCAAGGAGTTTATGAAATATCAGAAAAAATGCACACATCGCAGAACACAGTCAGAAAAGAAGAAAATACTTCCTCCCTCTTCCATTATAATACTTCCATTAATTTTGAAGGAACCAAATTAATTTCCAACACTGAACACTTCAAAAAGAGAATAATCATGGAAGCCATTGAAATAGAGAAACATAACATGAATACACAGGACAATACCTCCCACCTATCAGACATCTGGAAACTAGGCCTCACCAACAAACAAATCCCAGCCATGAAAATCAACACTGGACCCAAAACAACACAAGACACGACCACCAATCCCCTCACCAGACCCAAACCCAAACCTATCCTATAAACAAAAGACAACCACTGTCCAGAAACCAGACCACGGCTGTATCACCATCTGTCACACACCCCAACCCCAAAACCAAACAAACAGACACATGCCAAGAACACAGACCCAGACCTCAACCTCGAAGCCAAACCAAAACCCGGAATGCTACATCACAGCCACCCATTGAGGATATCACATCACAAAAGTCAGAAAATCACACCACAAGAACTCAAGAAGTTACAACACAACAAATGACCCAAGATATCATAACAATAGAACTCACAAGTTCATCACACAACCCATTACGCAAGCCATTACAACACAGGAGGCTAATGAAAAAGAGATCACAACAAACTACCCAGGAGATTACAACACAAGACCCAGGATATCACAACAACAAAACTCACAAGGCCATCACATAGCCCATTATACCAACTTCAACTCCATCAACCAATCAAGAAATAACAACACAGCCAACCAGCCCAGCACACCAACCTCCCTACCAGTATTTATAGAGAGACCAAAAACACCAGCCTGAAGATGGCGAGTGGGACCTTGGTGAAATGTTGCCAAGATACTCTCAATCTTACATGGGAAAAGACCTGAACACATCTAGACTTATATACCTGTACCCATGAAAATCTACAAAAACACACACACCCACACTCTTGGTGTTTGGAGTAACTGATGCTACTTTTAAGTGGGTGTATACTTTTACAGCTGTTTTTGTTGCTGAATATAAAGAGATGTTTCTCTCATAAATATTTGTTCTTGAAAACATAAGATATTTTAGGGCTTCACTGGCAACTTCAGGATGTTCTTTTAAAGTTGTGATAATTCATAATTCTATAAATGAAAATATTGTTTGTAATGCAAAATCAGTCAAATTTAATTTTCAAAACTTGTGCCATCAGCAGCAGCAATAACACTGGTATTGATTTCACTTTTTGTATTGTCCTTTTTTTTTGTACTGTCTGCAGTTTTATCAGCTGGTAACCAACGATACACATCTGGGAAAATTTGTATTACATACAATGATTGTTGAATGTATAATTTCTCCCCCCCTTTCCCCCCCCCAATAATGAATGCCTGGCTGCATTCATTTAGGCACCCCTCCTTCTGCAAATAGAAATTCTCATGCATGTTTAATTCAATACTACATTTCTTTATTAATTCCCACACAACTCAGTGGGACTTGTTGCTAAACAAGTGTGCACCGAATACCACACTGATGATTAAGTAGACCTCAAGGAGTTGCACACACACATACAGTTTGTATTGTGGAAAGTGAAAAGGAAGGAGAGCTCACCGCTGTTGTTTTGAGTCCAGGTTTGTAAGCAAGTTAGAAACTTCTACTAGATTTTTTTTTTACCTCTTTCTGAATTTAGCTGTGTTTTGGAAATATGGGCTGCCTGGAGAAATGTTTGAGTTTGACAGAAATCAGGAAGTTTGGTTTTGTGAATGGACTCACAGGAAGACAGAAAACTTGAGTAGGGGCAAGGGAAGAACTGTCAGAATTTCCTCAACAGACTGCTTGTATGGGTTGCTGATATATAGTCAATGAGAGAGGAAAAACAATGTTGAGAATGGAGCAATGGCCGAATGTGTGTTGAAGGTTACCACACACACACACTCATACGTCCCCCCCCCCAGTTCCCATCCCTTTTGGGATGCATTTCAGTTTTTGTAAAATTATATGGTTCTGTGGAACCCAGTTTGAAAAATCTTGATGTACCCTGATTCTCTCTAGCTTGCATCTAGCTTTAGTCCAAGACAGGTGGGAAAGGTTTTGGCAAAAGGTATCTCTACAGAATATATATAATGAGGAGAAAGAGAGGCTTTAGGAAAAGAGGACTTTCACTTTTAGTGCTCTTTTCCTCCCCAAATTGTACTTTTGCACAAAGGTTAGGTGTGAATGGTTTCTTAATCATATAACAACAGAAATTATTTGTGTGAACGTTTCCAAATATGTTTGTATATGTCCTAATTTTGACATTAAATAGCAAGAGGAAAAGATCAAAAAAGACCCAATCATGAGGATGGTTAGACTTCAGCAATATTTTCCAGGCAGCTGTCAATAAAATGTGCAAGAGATTATTATTTTTCACAGAGACTTTATTGATCTTGGCTTTGTTCAAGCTCAGAAATATGTTTATACCAGCCCACAAAAAGACAGAATATCTATTTTACTGAAGGTTAACATGGTGTGTTTATTTAATTGAATGAAAGTGACTTTATGTTGTCTAAATGTCATTGTTAATACATTTTCAAGAGTTTCTAGATTCTATGAGCTGGGCTTGGGACAAAAGGAAACAAAATAAGGTAACCAAGTTCTTTTTTTCATAACTAAACTAGACTAAACTAAACTATAATATTTATCATCAATGAAAATAATTGCGCTTTATTTTTTTTAATTTATATCGTTAGCAGATGTGTACATTTTATAATCTATCCTACTGTATTTGCATTTTGTTCCAGAAAGCTTTTATAAAAGTTAAATTGTATTCTAAGTGGGGAAAATAAAGTCTTATTGAGCTTTAAAACATTTGATTGCATGGGTTTCTAACATTTAAGCAATAAATACATGTCTTTGTTCCTTGTTCCTGGAACTATGGAAATTAAAGAAAAGAATTTTTTTTTTAAAAACAATTTTGGGAAGGGGAACAAAATATCTAATCAATACAGTTTCCTTTGTGGCGATCAGGTGATAGATTTAATCTAATAAAATGCAAGTCTCTTTTGAAGCTGTCATATTTTTGTTAAATACATATCCACAGAAACATATAATATAAAAGTATATTAAATTGCTGAACATAAATGCAATAACTCCAACTTTGAGTGTAGACTTGTTAGAATGATATGTGTTATTGCTTATGAAGAAAATCATAATTAAACAAGTCACAGAGCATATTGTTTCAAGTTGTTAGTTGTAGTATCTCCTGATACATGTATATCATACAGTACATCATGTAACATTACTTATTTATATGCTTTGTAAAGATAATGCAACATTTTTATTTAATTATGTCAATTCACTCCGTATTCTAGGAGGTATGACCTCTCCTAATTCTTCTAACATGGTAATATGGGATAATTAATTCGTTTGAATCATAGATATGAATCATAGATATGATATGAGTTATTTATTACCTATAAAGCCTTTCATGAAATGGACCCAAGCTACTCAAGGAACATCTCACTCCAATGGAATTGGCCTGTCCCACTTGTGCCTTTTACACTTCAGAATACAGTTTTTAGTCCAATGCCTTAACCACCTCACCAGACTAGCTCTTTGTCTTTAATAACCTAGGCTATATAATTCATTTGTGTTCGGGTTCTCAATGAATCTATTTTGTACAGTTACTATGTTATTACTTAAGATAAAATGCAAATAAACCCCACCTCTTTTTCATTATCATATCTCTAAATGAAAAGGAAGCACAATAAAGAAATGGTTCCCAGTCTTGGTGTAAAGCTTTCTTAGTACAGATCATGCCTATTTTATATTTTTCCTCATTTATGCTGAAAGGTGGGAAACATGAGTACTATTAAGCCTCTAGGAAAAATACAAACATTCACATATTAATATTAGTTATTTCTGCCCATAAAATAATTTGTATGTGTAATTTGCATTTCCCAGCCTTTTTTGTAGTTGTGTATAGAGAGTAGAAATTTATTGGGAATTCCCTTGTTTACAGCTTTGAATGAAACAACCTTTATTTGAAGAATTTTTTAATGTCTAATCCAACAAGAGATAGGTATTCATTTCCGTGTATTTTATTGTAGTAAATCTGGCAGACAACAAGTATAATTAAATACTTTATGTTGTACAGTTTTAAGTCTTAGGAAATAGATAGATGTAATTACCCTGGAATTAATTACCAAACATTGATGGGATTTAAAAAAAAAATTCAAAAAACTTTGATTAAAGGGCATTCTTCTTATCGCAGACAGGATATTAGATTAGTTTTGAACCTGGATGGTCCATAAGGCAGCATCCTTGCAATTTGTAAGTTTCTATATCATTTGATGGAGCATTAACTGACTATAACCTTCATGTTGCTAGTAATGCTTACACTAGCATCTTACAAGATTAAAGCTCTGGCAGAACTTTGCCAGCATTTTACAGGATTTGTATTTTGCTGAAACATGACTCCTTCTCATCATTCATCTCTGACATTTTTTTTCTTTGTCTGTTTTACATTTGCAGACTATTTTTTCAGAAACTGATCTCAATTTTTCAAGTGAAATATACTGAGCTGGGCAACTTTAGGATTTCTTTAACATTGATACTAATTGTACTGGTTAGAATCCAGAAATTGAAATTGAAGTTGAATCCATATGTTTGGAACATACTAAGTTTGGGAAAGTGAATTCACAATATTTTAAATACAAATATTGCAAGTTCTTGATTTCTGATATCAGTGTTACAAGTGGTAGAAAATATACAGAGTTTTGAGAACTCAAATTCCCACAGTAATGATGTCAATAAGGTGAGAGACAGTGTGATATACTATTCCAGGTGTTGTACTATAGTACAATCAAAGAAACACAGAATTTCATTGAATCATTGAACCAGTCATAATCTCTTAGTTCAACCTGCCTCACGTGGTGGTTGTTGCAGGAGTAAAAATGGTAGAAGATGTACTATGTATGCTTAGGTTTTGGAAGAAAGCTAAAATAAGTGTATAACAAATAAAGTACAATTTAGCTGAAACATTCAAAATTTCTTGCCCTTCTGACAAAGAATCCATGACAGCATTATCATACATCCTACCCAACCTAGCCAAATGTGCCAAGACTGGAATAATAAGAATCATGGGTCTTATCAATCATTACCTAACTACATAATTTCAGTTCTATGGACAAATATATAAACAAATCAAAGGAACACCCCATGGAATCACTGTTTTTAGGACTAATAGCAGAAACCATAATGCAATGCCTGGAATTGATAGCATTCCCTTGCACACAATCCAAAGTATGGATCAAGTATGTAGATGACACTTTTATCATAATAAAAAAGGACCAAGTAGAAAACATTACACAAAACCATCAACCACATATTCAAAGGCATAAAATTCACTTGGGAAGAAGAAAACAACACCCTGCTCTTTCTAGGTATCCTTATCAACAAAGACAGTGATGGCAAGTCATAAAAAGCCACTCACCCCAACCAAGTGCTCCATTACCAAAGTAACAACCCAGCATTCCACAGGAATAGCTGTGTAAGAACACTATTTAGATGAGCACAAAGACATTGCAGGAACCCATGATATTAGAAAAAGGAAACAGGTCATGTATACAATATCTTCCAACAAAGTGGATATTCATGCAACTTCATCAAAAAGTGTCTGACCATGCAACCAAATATAGCACAACCAACAGAAACCACCAACAGATCATTACAACAACACGGCATTATTTTGGCAGACAAATCAATCAAAGCCCTCCAAAACTTCCTAAGTAAACCAAAAGCCTCAGCAGCCCCTGAAGATCAAACAGCAATCATCTAAAACACACAGTGTAAAGACTACAGCAGCCATTATGTAGGACAAATAAATAGAAGACTAGAAGATCCATTCATGAACACCAACTAGCAATCAGAAATAATAACCCATAAATTTCACAACACATGGGCAGACTTAACCATACTTAACCACAGTTTCAAAAGGGAAACAGCATCCGAGGCCAAGCCAAATCCAAAAATGCTACAGAATTCTTCGAAGTCTGGCACTGTCAAATCAGGCACCAATAGGCAGATAGAATAGACACTCCTTTCTAGCACTGATGATCTTAACCTAATTTCGTAATGTAATGTCTGGAAAAAAACAACCAAGCTCAGAAAGCTCCAAGGACCCCAAAGTTTAATCCTGAGCTACAAATATTGTCTTCTTTTAGCATCCTGACAAAACTTGTACAAATACAAGTCATTTTACAATGATTATAACAAATTTCTGATAGTAACTAAGAAAAAAATTCAAGGGATTTAAAAAGGAGTAGTTGTATATTTTGAAATACGGAAAGTATCATTAGGATATGTAATAGCCACACTGCCTAACAGAGGTTAAAAGTTTAAGTGAACTGAAAGAGCCACTACCTCAAAATATTTGCATCTATGTTACCAAAGTTTTATTTTTAATCTGTTTAGAAGGGTTTTAAATTGAAAACTAATGCACTATCAGACTGTACACAAAAAGGGCACTTTTAATCCTAATAAATTTTCAGTTTTTTGTAATCTGTTTGCTTTGGGCAGAAATTTTGAGACAAGAGATTAGAATGTTGACTACGAGTTCGTAGCAGTTGAGTTTTATCTTAAGGCTAAAGTTATACATTTTCAGTTTTAGGCATTGCATGACTCTGTTCTCTGCCCTAAAAGACCTGGAAAAGTACTGTAAAGTAAAGTACTGTAAATATTAATGCATGCAAAAGATACTATGGAAATGAATTTAAGCAGTCTGTTGTTGTTTGTTGTTATTTATTTTAGATGTGGAAGCTTTCTTACTCATAACTACATCATTTATAATGAGAGGATGTTAGAGGGTAAGCAGTCAAGAAGAACTGATAATGGATTATCTACACAGTAGCAGTATTATGAGGACACAGAGAGAAGAGGCATAATATATAGTCACAATTATTTTATATTGCAAATTGAGAAAGAGAATCCACAATCCATGTTTTTTTTCTCTGTTCACACTTCTGTGGATGGAACCAGCTCAGCATGCTGAGAGTATGTCTGCATACTGAAGGACTGTGGAGATAATGTTAGGGAAGAAAATGATTAGAAGCAATTTGTTAGCGGAGCTCAGTTGCTTTGCAGGTTGTCAACAAGTAATGAAGCAGGGATGCCAATCGACAGGTGGACGTATCTATTCGGTGGGAGGTAGGAGGAAATCAGTTCCAAGTGCAATTGCCCTAATTGAGGCTGTGAAGAGATAAATGGGAGAAGTTTGTAACAGCTGGAGTTTGCTCTGAAGGAAAACTTTGACCATTAGTTATAATCTCAGGTGGTCTTTCAGTCGTCATGGTGATGCCTCAAAAAGCTATCAGCCAAAGTTGGGAGGGAGAATCACAACTAAATTCAGGGGGGTGAGGGAGAGACAAAAAGACTGAAGACATACCGAGAAATAAAATGAGGTTGAAACAAATTCAGCATTTTGAAAGATTGCTTTCAAAAGGCATGCACCATGATTAGAATAACTTTAATAGAGATTTTATCATAACAGCTAACTGGGCCTATATTTTCAACAATATTTAGGATGGACATTGGTAGTTCAGGTTAGGGTTTTCAAATTGTTCAATAAATTAGAGTTGCTTCAATGAGCATTCTGGCATGGGATTGGCTTTTGACAACAGAAATAGAATAAATTAGAGAAATTAAAAGGTATAGGATTCACATAACAAGTGCAAATCATATGTTCTGGGCATTATTTTTAAATTGCAGGTTTTGTGTCCAAGTAATATGGTTCTCATGGAGAATATGTTGCAGTGTTATACTGTCAGTTTAAAAGCACCTATGAAACAAGCAACTTTACAGCCCAAGCATCCCTCTGCTAAGCTACTAGTGATGGCTACAAGTAGAGACAAGTATTTGCAAAGAAAATAACTGGGGAGTTATTATCCTCTTTGGGGAGACTTAATAGATTTCCTTCATGATAATGTTTCTGTGATCAACATATCTGAAGCTAGGAAGGATTGTCAACATATCTGAAGCGATCAACATATCTGAAGCTAGGAAGGATTGTCATACCAGTAGTCAAAGAGCCTGGTAATGCATTTCACAGAAGCTTTTCCTCAAGTTTGTCAAAGGAAGGCTGCAAGTACAATGAACAATTAGTCTAGTGAGGGGTTTCTAACCTTGGCAACTGGCTGAAGAATTCTGGGAGTTGAAGTCCACAAGTCTTAAAGTTGCTAAGGTTGGAGACCCCTGGTCTAAGTGGTATATATTTGAATTCTTTTCCATTAAAATACAAAACTCACAGAATATAGATTGTTGGAATGCTTGGGAGCAGACTATTCCAATAAGCAGGGAGATTTTTTGTTTCTATTACAGGTGAAAGTTGTCTGATACAGTAGTGAGAAGATTCTTATTAAGATTCTTCTCTGTTCTGTTGAACAATTTGATAAGCCAAAGTGTATTCTTTGTTGAATCTAGCAATCCAAACTAAATCTTCAAAATGTAATAAAGGTACGTGTTTGTATTTTTTTAACTTGATAGTTTCATAATATGAATGTCATTTATTACATTATGAACATTACATTGTTTATAACAGTCCCTCTCTATCATGTTTTTGGTAAGCAGTATAATGCAATAAAGTAAGGAAAGTTATAAAACATTACATAAATCATTCAGAATCTCAAAAAAATAGGCATATTATTCACACCAACATAATTTACTAGATAAAATGTGAGATATCATCCCTATAATATTAATAAGGTCATAACAGCATTTTACATTCATATTGTCCCAGTTCTGGGCTCATGCTGGTTTGTGTCTAAGTTATCCAGCCTTTTTGTTAAGTTTGTAAAGGTTCAGTCTCGATGGCAAGCTACCTTGTCCTTCCAATGGACAGTTCACCAGCTGCTGTGCCCTTCTACCTTTCTGCTTCTGGTGGAAGAGAAATGAACAGGTCTTCCTAGACATAGATGCTTGTGTGTCCATGTACACAGAAATTAAATTGAAATCATATATACAAACATTTTTGCAGGTATAACAATTAGCTTAAAAATAATTCTTTTTCTACTCCAATAAGTTCTATACTTCTGTTACCAGTATGCTGAACTACCACAGCACTTAAAGTAGTTAAGGTTTCTAACACAGAGAAGCACAAACATACAAAGAAAACTTCTTTCTTGGTCTAGCTACCTTCCTTCCCAGCTTTTTTTTTTAAAGCAAGTCTGGACAATTACCTTTTATTCCTTTATTTCAGATAAAGAGTTTCATCCCAGCTCCAATATTATTTTTCTGGAAAATTATGAATATATATATACTGTGTCTGTTTGTGTATGTAAATGTTTCCATTTCCGAGTTTCCTGTATGTAAAAATTCAAATAACTATCCATTAGAGCAAGTAGCCAAGCTTTTGGTAGCTTCCCGCCTTTAAAAAAAGTATTACTAAAAGGTAAAGGATAAAGGTCAAAGAAATGTCAGTAATAGAAATATATTTACTTTAGAACCCAATATATATATTTTCGCTTTTTAGGGCAAAAATGTTCAGTTCTTCCCTAATGGCCTTTTTGTGATCCATTGAGCTGATTTCTTTCTTTCCAAATAATTGAAGAAGGTTCAAAAAGAAAATATGCACATTTTAAAGATATTTAGATCTCTTTATTAGTCATGATTTTATAAAAAAAATGGCAGGGTGATTTTCCCCTTGATTTCCAGATTCCTCTCCAGCAGCAGCAGATAAGCAGGAATTAACACCATACACACAATTTATCAGAAAACAAATCCTTAATCAAGGAATTAACAAGGGGAAAACTACATCACTACAAACACCAGCAGGGCAAACTACTGTATATAAACAGAGACCAAACCCTACATTCACTGGTGCTGATGATTTTTCCTAGTTGGGTAATGAAATGTCTGCAACCAAACAACCAAGCTTAGAGAGCCCCAAGGCCTCCAAAGGCTTATTTAT
>JAEANM010021360.1:0-11876 GCA_017656035.1 Myanophis thanlyinensis
TCCTCCTCCTCCTCCTCCTCCACAAAGAAATACTGAGTGGAGGAAACTGAAGGCATCATGTACAAAAAAGGGGAGAAAATGGCCACTAACATTAGCATATTAACAGAATGGCAAATTATAGTCAAAGTTATTTAAATAGGCCTAAGTGAGGCAAGTAAAAGGAAAAAGCCGCCTTTTCTTCCCCCAACAATGGAAGAAAAATCCCTTTCCCAGCACAAAAAAAGGACCCACTGGTACAAGCAAACCTCTTTGTCTGCCTGTGGATTCAGGAGGAGGGGAGGTGGTGGGCTTCCTTTCTGCTTCTTGTTCCTTCAGGGGAGGGAGGGGGACAGGACTGGTGAACGTGGCCTCCCCAAGGGGCTCCGCATGGGCCACAGGGAAGCCTTGGGTTGCAAGGGAGCCCTCATCTTCTGTTGTTTCTGACCTCTCTGAAGAGACCATGCTAGGCCATGGTTCATGGAATAAGCCACAATTGGAATAAGCCTTAGTCACCCCCTGACTAAGCCATCACCAGAACGATGAAACCTGAAGCTCTGGAGCAGCCTCCAAAACTCTTCTGCTGTCCCCAGAGATCACCAGAAGTTGCTCCCAGATTGTAGTTAATCAGACAGAAGGGGAAAATATTTAACTGGGGAGTGATCATATTAATTTTGATTAATTTAATTTTAATTGCATTGAGAGGTAAATGAAATCAAATGTAGTCCTTGTCTTGGAAACATCCACCCACAACACTGTATTATGTGATCCTCAGATGATACCCTTGACCTGGAAGAAGATGCTTTGGAAGCACATCTGTTGGGTGGCCATAGCTGCTAAGTCCAAAGCAAAACGACCCTCGGGGTCTTGGAAGGACCTGTAGGACCTTTCCCCCTGCCCAATTCCTGGTGTGGGGGATATTCAGGTGCCTCAAATACCTCCCCCTCCCCATGGCCTCTCTTTCCATTTCTTTTTCTTTCTTTCTTCTCCAGCTAGTTCAGAAACTCACCTTGACTTACTTCTCTTCTTGGCCCTGTTGTGAACTTCAAAGCATAGCATCTCCTGTTGAAACATGCTGGTTGGAATTAATGCAACCCTCAGTGTGGAAAGAGGAGGAGTAAAATTGGGGTTGATTGTATGTCTGAGAGAATATCTGTGTTTGATTTATGCCCTAATTTTAGAACAGAATCTCCTTTTGTGCTGCTAAAATGTCACATTAGCATCTCTCTTTTTAATATAATAGAGTTCCAGAGAAAACACATGCTTGTGTTGAGTCTGCAGCAGAGATCAACTCTATCTATCTTCTGTTGACTTTGTCTTCCCATCACAGACAGAGCTTGTACTTACCAACAGGTTACATCGCAGGCGTTAGAGACTGAGCAGGTCACTGCAGCCACTGTCCAATTGACTCTTGGTCAGTTGGTTCACGAAAAGACATCAGTGCTGCTCTGTGGGTCCCATTAAAAAGTTAGTCATCTGTTTTCCTTCCTTCCTTCCTTCCCTCCCTCATTTGACAACAATAGCTTTAATATTTGCAGCTGGGGTTTGTTAATTTTCTCAGTCTTCAAGGTCCAGTAGGCCTTTGATTTCAGATAATATTTTGGAGTGATTCAAATATCTCCAGATTTCACTTGGGCTATCAGCCTGATCCTATGTTTAACAAAGTTGGTTAATGTTTTCCATCCTTATGAAGAAGGGGAAATGATGCATTTCAGACAGATTCCCTCGCTTCAAAGAAAAATGGCAAAATCTACTTTGTTTCTTGCCTGAATTAATAGATTTGTGAGGTTTCGAAACTCAGTCAATGCATACAGTTGTCATTTGTTGTTGTTTTTTTAAATGCTCAACGCTTTCTTTCCTTGAGAGCAAGGCGGCTTGAATCTCAAGCGAGCAAGAAAAAAGTGGGGAATAGTTTTTAATGGGATTGCACTACAGTATTTGGAATTATTTTACATGAAGTGGTGAGCTTGGAAGAGCTGGGATCTTTCTCGGGGCTAAAGTGGCAGAAAGCTCTGCTAAAGCTCCTCTCTGTTATTCAGCGGTTGAGATAGCATTGTGGATGTGCGCAGGGGAGTGCCAGCCAGTCTGTCTTTTTGGAAAGTGTACAAAGTCACAACGGCTCCCTCAGAACATGCCTGGCATTTAAGCACACCACAAGGCTCCAACCCCAGCCCCCCTGCAATCTTAGACTCTCCCAGTGTCTTATGTGGGACCCTTTGATCTAAGTGGCGCTGCCTAAATGATGGTTTGCCGTGGTTATTACTGGAATGCTGACAAGTTCCCAACTTTCTGGAGGGGTCTCGGACGAACTCTTTTTCCCTTCCCTTTGCTCTCCTTCTCCCCAGGGCAACGGGACTGGTTCACCGTTCTCCAGCCAAGCCTAGGGCTGTCCTACCAAGATGCTAGAAAGGGAAAATCTACGCTCTCGGGCATTCTTGTCCCCTTGCACCTCTCCATTTCTTCTGCTTTATGTGCTAATGAAGGGAAAGCCAGCGAGCTCTATTTTGTCAAAAGAAAAGTTAAAAAAAAAAAAGCTTTCTGCTATGAAATTGAGTGGCTGTTCTACCATACAGATTCCCACGACCATCATTCATTCTCATCCAGGGCTCTTCTGAGACCCAAGACAGGAGCTGTCAGTCTCCCTTGAAGGAGAGATAGATGGTAATGGATCAACGGCCTAGGAAGGAACCTCTAAAGATGCTGGACAGCTGTTGTCTTCCCTCTGGACAGCTGAGTGGGTGGCCTTGCTGGATGGGCCTTGGTCAAAGAAGGACACCTGGTCAGAGAGCGTTAGAGGAAAGCTGAAAAAAGCAGGTATGGGTGTGCTTGGATCCAAAAGACGTCAGAATGACAGGCAGACCTGGATCTGTTTATCAGGTAGACCTAAAGTCAGGTGTGCTTAAAATCTAATCTCTGCTCAGAGGCCATGCTTCTGATGTAACAGACCCCTCATCATTGTCTTTAATAAAGGAAGTCTCTTGGGTTCAGCTATTCTCTTTTGTCCTCCATCTGGTTAACAGAATCTGAGTTTTCCAGCCTTCGTTTCCTCACAAGAGTTATTATTTTTTTTTACTTCTGTAGTTTCAAAATAACGTGCGCTTTGATCATGTCGTCATGCTTAAAACCATGTTATGCATCTCATCATCTAGAGAGACTTTTCAGGATATCTAATAAGTGACTTCTAAGGAATCAGATTAAAGAAATCTCAAACCAGAGTAGGATAGAATTTGCTCACAGAGATGTTGTATTGTCACTATAGTTCTCAAGGTAAGTTAACGTTGTTTCAATTTTTATTTATCTTAGGAATGGCAAACATGACAAATAACTGGCATAATTCCTTTGAGTTGGCTGATCAGTATGAAACAAAACTCTTCATGAAATTCATCAAATTTCTGTTGAGGAACATTGAATTAGGTACCGGAGTGTTTAGAGCTGACAAGCCAAATGTAAATTGCACTGATTTCAGCTCTAGCTTGTTATAGTAACGTAAAATTCAATTTTTGAAATGCCATCATGGTAACTTTCCTTTGCCAGATTAGTTAATGTGCATGGAGGTCATGACAGTTATTTAATGTCTAGTTGGGCCATAAACTCCCTAGGAATCGTTATTGCAGGGTGTTCTCTTTTAATCCAGCAATGATTTTCTCTTCAAGGACAGATCATTCTGGGGAAACGACAAGAGGGTTGCAGTCATGGAAATCAGCCAAGTTTCTGGACCTCAGCATCCCATTTTTGGGCCATTATCAAGCTGAAAAATGTGCAGTATGTGGTATTATCCGCTACATTGAATACTGCACTCCTTGCTTCCGGACCCACCTGGGCTGATCCGGATGGCAAGGGAATCTTGTCTGAAAAAGGAAAGTAGAAAAGAAACAGCAGGTCAGAGGAGTGTGGAATTACTTTGACCAGCTGTCAAAGGCGTCTTTCTGGGTGCCGGACTGAACTTGCTGTGGTTCCGTCTCCAGGTGACCTTAAGCCTCTAAGTAGAAACCATCCTTGGCTCCGTTTGGTGAGAAAGGAATATAGTTTTATTCAAAGTCAAGTGTGCTGCAATAGTGCAGGGGTGTCAAATTCAAGTTCATTGAGGGCCGCATGAGGGTTGTGTTTCATCGGGGGGGGGGCATGGCCAGCTCGACGTCACTCGTGTTGGGGGCGCCTGCGTGGCCCAAGTGCTCTGTCAGTGAAAATGGGCTCCCGAGCTCCATTCTGGCCTGCAATGGCCTCCTGCAACCCTCTGGCAGTGGAAAAGGAGCTCGGGAGGGCCACGTGCATGTATCGAAGCACAAACGAGAGGGAGGTGGCAGCTGACACCTTCAAACCAACCAACAAGAAGCAACTCTACCATGGAGAATGCCACATAATCAGTGTGCCTTCAGGTTGCTTTCATCTCCTAGTGTCCATGTAGACATTCTCTCCCTGGTCTTCAAGGGTGCCCCATTGTCGTCGTAACTTGGGTCCACCCACCTTGCTGCTGGCTGTCCTCTTCTCTCTCCTTCCACTTCCTTCTTCCTTTGGTTTGCTTTACTGTGTGCCTTGGTTTGTCTGTTGTGTCCAGTGGGATCCGAGAGTGGCAGCCACAACCTTGGGCGTTTGCAACATATAATGCCAGGCAAAGGTGAACAAATCATCAATGGTGTCTCCTCGTCGCTTCTCTTGGCCATCAATGCCTGGAGGCCTGTCCATGAAACATGGCACACTCTTGCATCAGGAGATGCAGGGGGGCAGAGAAGTTCAGGCAGCAGACCCCATCTGGAGAGGGAACTCTCTGGACGCTCCTTCAAGTGCCTTGCCTGGAGCAGATGTTGGCTAGGAGAGGCCATCTCACGGGGACAAAAACTAACTGGGGAGGCGACGAAAGACAGTTAGTAATTGGTCCTTCTTTGAGAAAGGGCCACCAAAGTGCTGAGACTTGCTCATTAACAGAGCTTCACTGTGCATTCAAAAGGGAGGCAACTGGTGTGCTAATTAATCTCATGCGAGGCTAAAAGTCTTGGAGTTGTAGGCATGGGGGTTGGGGTGGGGAGCATATGAAAGAGAGCTGGGGAGCTGAGGTCCTATTAGGATGACGAGAACGCTCCGGCAAACAAATCCCAGGAATATTAGTAGTTTTATCTTGTGAACGTCCTTCAAACCCAAGATTGTATTGGGAGGGGGGCCCAGTTAATCAAAAAATGGAGCCTGGCTACTTGAAACAGTTGGAAGTCCTTAGGTATTTAGTAGCAGGACTGCAATTATATAACATTATTGAAATCTTTGTGCCAGAACTCCTTCTGGACTCACCACAGCTTACAGTAGCAATACGCGGGATAAAATGTTCGGATAGAAAATGAGTCTCCAATCCCATTACCTAATAAACAGAAACAGCAGTTCAATAAATAACATAATACCTAGCAAAAACAGTTACCAATTGACTGGGATTGGGGTGGGGGTGGGGAGGAATCCTTCGTCAAAGACTCTCTTGGTTTCAGCCCTTCCCCCCCCCCCGAAGACCCAAGAAAAGGGAGCTAGCAGAGCTTCTGGGGTGGGGTGGGTGGCATGATAGGAAAGAGGCCAAGCGTGCCCCATTGTTATCTAACTCAGGGGTCTCCAAGCTTGACAGCTTTATGACTTGTGGACTTCAACTCCCGGAGTTCCCCAGCCAGCTGACTCTAACCCTAACCCGGTTACCCCCTGCTTTGACTTAATGTCCCTCTTCTCTTCTGGGTTTTATTTCTCTTGATCAGTCACCCCAGCGGATTGTATTCCTAGGACGAACCTGATGATGAGATCTTTGATACTCTCAGTTGATGATATCCCTGGAAAGCCAGAGAGAGACTGGTTGGGTGACCTCTGGAATGGCAGCTGTTGCTTTTCCTGGCCTGGATTTTCCAAGGAATTTGGAGCCTGCAGAGTCTCTTCCCACATCTGGAGCTTAAGAGTTGCCAAGCAGCCCCAGCGATGTCACAAGAGGACTTCTGATAAGGCGGCACAGTTTAGTGGCCTGTTCCTTGCTGTCTGAGTAAAAGGAATAAAATGAAATAGGACTTGGTGTTCCTCCTTTGACCCAGATTTTCTAGCTAGTTTGCGTGGTCAAGAGTTCTTGGAGAAAATTGTGCCCCCTTTGTCTTCTCTAAAAGAAAAGGGTGACTTTCCAGTTGTTTGTTGTGTGTTCTCCACACCGCATATGTTGCCTTTGAGGGAAAATGATCTTGTGGTGAGTGGCTGAGTAATTGAGGTAATTGCCTGTGCCTTGTTTGTCAGACCACTCCTCATTCTCACCTCCAAAAAAACCCCCAATTTGTTTATTTTTGAGTTGTTGGTTGACTATTGAGGTTCTGGTTGGGAAGGTTAGTTGCAAAGGCAAATCCTTCCTCAAAACAGCCACAACAAAGAATAGGCACCATCAACACCACCACAAGAAATAAATCACAAGAGATGGTAGCAACTAGATGGCAGTAAGTTTAGTGTTGAAGTTAGAGAGGAAAGGTGGGAGGGGCAGCCTAGCCTGGGTTACTTGCACTTCAGAGCCACCTCTCTTCCTTGGCTACTTCATTTCCAGGGTCCCATCTTGGCTGTAGCTCCATTGAGAATCACGGTGTCAAGGAAGGCGCTCAGGTCTTCTTCAGAGTCCCTGTCAGCCCCCCAAAAAACCTTTGGTGCCTGATGTGCCATCAACCTCCAGCTGCTTCACAGCTCAGAGCTGGGACAGCCGAGGAACCCAAGATTGGTTTCTGAGTGTCTTCCTTCTGGAGGGATGTTCAGGAGGACCCCAGGCAGAAGGTGGCCTCTCCAGGAGCCGAGGGAGACGGGCCGGGCAAGTGCCTTTTCTCATTCTCATGCTGGAAGTCTCTGCCTTATATTAGAGATTTTGATTTTTTTTTATTTTTTGAAATGGGGTTTTAAATGCCAAGCGCCAAGGAGAGAGATTTGATATTAATATTAATGAGGCTGAAAAATGATATTTAGTGAAATATTTGTGTAATTCAATTTTGTTCATAATCAGGCTTGGTGATGGAGCTGAGAAGTCTGAGAGAGGAGTTGTCTGGTTTACTCTTGCATGGGTATTGTTTTACATGCATGGATGAATCAATTAATCTTGATTATTTTATTATATTTTATTGTTTGGCTGCCTTCAGTGTGGATTCCTTGTTCTGACATGAGCCGGGAGAAAATCTGTCTCTCTGCAGGGCTCAAGCAGGGCAGTTCCTTGGTCTCCTCTGCTCCCTGCCTCCTCTCACCCCACCCCACCCCACTTCCAGCTTGCAGGTCTTGTGTTAAAGCCACCTTCTTCTGGATTCAGTTTTCCTGAAGGGCCCTGAGAAACATTTCAGGAGAAGAAGAAGAAGAAGAAGACGAGAGCAGCCTTCTTGTTTTCAGAATCCACCCACCCATTTCATCAGACAGCGATGGGAGAGGAGATCCAAGCTTCTTCTTCAGCTTTGCTAAGATAGACATCTCCAACAGCTCCTGCCCTCCGCCATCATTTCCCAAGGGAGCGATGATTTAATTTGAAGAATTAGCGTCTGACTTGGCATTTCCCCCCTCCCTTCCCATCCTTTTCTGTCTTTGTGTTGTGCTTTGTAGACCTCAAGTCTGCAAGCAGAAACTATGTCACTTATATTGATTGAACGTAAGCTCTTTGGAGTTCTTCCAGCAGCATTTAATTACAAAGAAATAAAGTAATAAATAATATACTGCCTTGGGAGAAACTCAACTTTGGAAAAACAGGTGATGTCTCTGGATGGGGGAGATGTGGGTGATGCCTTTCCAGATGCTCCTTTAATTTTTGTCCTGTTTCTTCTTCCTATAAAATGTTTCTGGAATATTTCCTGGTTTTTAAATTGGTACCTAAAATGTTACAGACATTAAGATGTGTTTAGAAATAACGCCAGATCAAGAAATAGATGTGTGAAAGAATGGAAAAGCTTTTCTTCAATGCCAGGAAGCCTTCTGTTTTTAGATCTGATGAAGATGATATAAAATTAAATAATTCAATTAGAAATTGTTGCAGGAAAGTGTTCTTCGCTTTGAGAAAAATGGGCTAATTTAAAAAAAATGAATATTTTTAGTCTCTTTTCCTCTTCTCCTTTTTTTTCTCAACTTATTTTCGAAAATAATTTTAGGTTATTAGTTTGCCAGAGGAGAGAACAAAAATGCAGAACGTATTGCTGGAAAAATGGCAGTTTTCAGGCAAATTGATGTCTTTTTCATGTAGGAAAAGTAAACAACTCCTATTAATATCTTGGGGTGCTCACATTTTCACTCTTGTTAGGCCTTTAAGCCATCTTGTCCTGGCAACATATCTTAAAAAGTAGGACAATTAAATTTTTCAACCCAGAGAATATAGGATCCAAATATCTGTGTATGTGGCTTATAGCCGGTGAGGAAACCCGACATGATTTAGGAAGATCTACCATGTGAAAGATGCCTCTTGGCTGCCATGGTCAAATGAGCAGAAGGAATTCCTTTTTTGGGGGGGGGGGGAGAAAAGGCGCTGGTGTGTGTGTGTGGTCCATCCCAGTTGGGTTTCCCCAACATCCGGATGGTGTAGATTCCTGGTTATGATCATTGACGGAAATAAATGAGGGTTAGCTGATGGTGGGGTTGCTCTGATGGGGGAACCAATCTATGCTCCTGGCACGGCTGTGTCTTTTTTTACCAGAGTTAGGACTGAGGAAGTGCATTGTGCTACAGGAACCCTTCTGCTGTTGAGAAGAGAAGAGTGACAGAATATTCTAGAGAATTGGAAGCCTTCTAGTCCAACCCCCTTCGCTTGCCAAGGGCCATGCTCAGCTGTTTGCCTGCATTTCAGTGGCGCATAGCGAACATGTGATGTGGCAACAGGGTTTGGGGCCGTCCTAGTTAGTTAAGGCATTTTTATCCCATTCATCTACGTAGAGTTCCTTCTGCTTTTCCTGGTGAAATTCCCCTAGATTAGCCAGTGGAATCAGGAATGGTTGGCTTAAAGGAGTGGGGCAACTTGAACCTTTGTCTTGAGCATCTCCAGGTATCCTCTCCCCCCCAATTGTCCCCCCCCCCCAAAGTTACTGAGCCCTCTGTTGGAAATGGGTTGGTTAGAGAATCCCAGAATGACCCCTGGGGGCTTTAGAAACTCTAAATGTGTCCTACAGGAGGAGACGTAAGTGGGGACAGCTCACTCCGAGGTACAGGGTGGACTTTTAATGGAAAAACAGTTGTGTTCATCTTGAAAACCCAGCTGGTTTCTGACTTGCCAGGGTGCCTCTGGAAACTGGACCTCTTTCAGGGGCTCCAGGTGGCTTTCCCGGGGGCTGCCGGGCCCTGTGAAGTGCTCCACTATGGCTCAGTCAGCCAACGCATGGAAGGAAGGAGAGCGCCCATGCAATGCTGCAGGCTAAGAGCATTCACGGGCTTCGTCTTTTCTGCAAGGCCTTTGCTTCCACCTACAGGAAGCGGGAGGCAAAACAGGCCTTCCAGGACCACCGAAAGTCCTTGCGCTTCCAGCACACCCTGGGATGGGGCTGCTGGTGGACCCCTCCCCTCTGTCCTCCCTCATTGAGGAAGGAAAGCAGGCAGGTCCCAGGCCACGCACCCGGCCTGCAAATTGCTTTGCCCACAACTGGCTTCCCTGGGAATGAATGCATTGCTTTGAAAAGAGAAACTGGTGAACGTTTTGGAAAAATAGCGAATGGTTGGGGCCGGTTAGCAAGCTCATCTTTAAAACCCACCACCCTCCTCCAGCCCCGTGTAGCTCCGAGACAAATTGATTTGTTTCTTTACAGGACTTACACGGCCATCTAGCCCATTCTTCTTGACTCTCAGTAATTGATAAAAACAAATATACACCCCCCCCCGGAACATTTATTTATTCATTTATTTATTTCATTCATACCATTTGTGTTTCTATCCTTCTCACATGAGGGTTGCCAGGTAGATTATAAGATTAAAAACAAGCCACCTCCCCAAACATAAACCCTCTCAGTACCGGAGGATGGTCAGCTCTGAGCCACCCAGAATAGCGGAGCTCATCTCCTCTGCCAGCCAGATCCCCGAAGGAACAGGCAGGCTGCCTTCAGTGCCTTGTCAAAGGCTTAACAGGGTTGGGTCCCTCTTGGGGGTGGGGGGCAGCAGTGGGGGAGGCTGTTTCAGGTTGGCTTTGTTTAACAGAAGGGATTTAGTTCTATAAAGAAGGGCTTTTCTTCCTTGCCCTGGCATCATGGAGAACGGGGCCCCTAACTTTTTGGACCCAACCCTCTGAACTGTGCAGGAATTGAGTCCAGCCTTTGTTTGAAGAACAGCCCACCACTTACTTCCCTGGGTCTTTGGTTGGTTCTGTGGTTGAACGGTTCCCATTGTTAGCACGGCTTTCCTTAGGACTCGGTTGGCATTTCCCTTCTGTATTTTAAAGGCATTGTGATGGAAAGCAGCGCTCAACCTCCTGTGAAGCTTCCTCTCCCAGGTGAAGAGGGTGTATCATATCCAGGCTCATTCTCTCCATATTCAAGGCTAACCAACTTTATCAAACGTTGCAGGGATAATTCTGTTTTCATATCTGTGCCTTTCCTTTCACTGGTTGATTATTTTTTTAAAAAACCCTTTACTCTGGTGTGCATTTCCTTTTTGATCTCATAGCTTGATATTCAAGGTGCTTTAGACCAGGATGGCTGTTTTAAGAGAAAAAAATGACAATAACGGAGAAATGTCAATTTATGGCTTATGATATTGGCTTTTGCTGACTGTGGAAAGCCCTTGAGTTTCAGAATAGACCTTTTTCAAAGAACGGCTTTCATAGCTAACATATTTGCGAGAGTAAATGGTAAAAACACTCAGGCAGAGAAATTACACAGAATCCATCAAGACGGTCTCACCAGATGGATTTCCTTAAGGAAGGAGTTGGCATCCTCAGCCCAAATCACAGTCCTTGCTCAGATGGTCTTAAGCTTCTCTCGCATTTTGGGTTTTTCCAAGAAAGACCCCCTAACATGCCTCTCCCCACATGAGCGCACAGATTAATCTACCTCGGCTTTTCTCATCAGTGCCATATGCGCAATAATCAAAATGAAATACACTCACTCACTGGCTCTTCACGTTGATCTATGAGGAGTTTTTAATCTAACTGTGGTTGCCTTGCACATGTGAACCTCATTTGTCTTGGGGGTGGCTTTGTTTGTGGGAGTTTGATATTAAATCTGAGCACGGGAAGAAACGCTGGAACAAAAACCATTTAGTGTAAACTTCATTCTGGGAATCGGTGGCAGCCCTCAAACTTTGTTTTGCCATTCAGAGGAGGAAGGAGAAAAACTGTTCAAGGCCTTGTTAAACCTCTTGCGGAAATTTTCATAGCATCTTATTTGAGTCTAGGAATTTTGCAAAATTCAGATGGCTTGTAGGGTATAACTTAATTTTTTTTCTCCTTCCCTGACATGTATTCTCCCATCATGGTTCTTCCAGAGTCAGGACCCCCCTCAGATGAGGACAGCCTCTGGTGACCCCAGGGAAAGAAATGTATTCCTCCACCCCACCCACCCCCAGGCAGGAAAGTTGGAAGCCCATCAGCAACAGTGGATGGCAACTTTTAAATCAGATGTTAAAGATTATTTCTAGGTGTTCCTCCTTGAAAGCAGCCTGGCTGAATTTGCATCTGGCTCCCACTTGGGGACTGTACTTTTTGGCAGTTGAAATGCTCTCCTGGCCTGTGAGGTTGGGGGATGGAGGACCAGCCCAGCTAAAATGCTTTCCTTTCATAAGATCTGCCTCTTCCTTGGAGGAAAAGGGATTGTGTGCATAGCAGGACACAACTAGCAGAGCCTGGACAGACTCAAAGTAAAGAGTGATGTTAGGTATGGAGGCACTTGCTAGCACTAGGGGGAAAAAGCAGTTGCAAATGTGCCTTTAACTGAGAACCTCAGCTGGAAGAGATGGGAAAGAAAAGGGAGGAAAGC
>JAEANM010021361.1:0-11876 GCA_017656035.1 Myanophis thanlyinensis
GGTCGCATAAGCATTTCACTGCATATCGTACCATGTATGACTGTGTATGTGACCAATAAATTTGAATTTGAATTTTATTACTTGGAACCTTGACTTCTCCCTTGTTCAGCATTGTGTAACTTTTAACAGTCACTGAACAAAGGTTCATAACCCAAGGACTACCTGTAAGAATTTACTATCTTGAACAGCTCACCATGTTTATTTAAGTTTTTCACAAAATATCTGTCAGAACTTTTCTTTAAATGGGCTTTGAGATAAAAACTTCTGCCAATGGGTTTATTTCAACATTGTTGCTACTGTTTAGATTTAAAAAAAAATCAAACAAAAAATTTAAATACCTAAATTACAATGATCTGGTACATAATAGGTATTCTCTCTTGATTCACCCCTATTTTTTAATGCAAAGCTATTGCAAGTAAATGAAACCATGTCCTTCTTAAATAAAGGCAAAGAGTACACAGTCAAGAGCAGAAGCACCCCTCCCTAGTACTGAAAACAGACCCACTCAATAATTTATTGTCCTTTTAAAGTGTTGAGAAACAGGAATCTAAAGCACTGATTTTACTCTCCCTACTTGTAGCATCAGCTTTCTTATATGCAACAGACAGACACATTTTCTGTTCTTTATTTTGGAAAGATTTGTATCTCATCAATAAAATTTTCAAGCAGAAACATTCTAGGCAATTACTTCATCCAGGAAATAGCTAAAGTTTGTTCAGTCATGTTGTCAAGATATTTGTTCTCTGACTAAGTATCAGTAAATTGGGGGGGGGGGGGAATTAGTACTCTTTTAGCTTTGTTCTGACCTTATGATCCTTTAAATTTTCTGGTAATTTAGTATGAATGAAAGACAGAAGAGCAAAAAAAGAAATATTTATTCATTCAGGGCTACAACAATGCAATGACAGCATTTTTAGCTTAAACAGTACAAGCTGAATAGATTGCTAAAACAATCGGCCAATTTTACTGAAATTTATTCAAAGACCTGGTACAATTTTAAAAACTATTACTATAATATTCAAAAGAAGATGGAATATTAGTTCAATCTGTTTGTCTTTTTCTTAGCTGAAGACCCACCCAACATTATCATGGATTTTCCTCCCCGACCTTCTCTGTATGAACTGTTGAGCTGCAAATATTCTGTTAATTCAGTTAGTACATTATTACTTCCCTGGTCATTTTATTCCTTCATCCTTGAGTTATGCTGTTTTGACATCTCAATGTACAACCTTCATTTGACCTGTCATAGTTGCTTTTTATAGATGCTTATGAAAAATATGGATTGTATATACTTTTCCTTGGAAGCACTCTCTTGGCTAGTTGTCAGTACTTTCAGCTCTGCAACACTTCTTTTTTTGGTCTGCAGTTATGAAGTTGTGTTGCTTCAAAGCTTTCCAAAAATGTCACTTACTTAAAGCTTGCACATACCTAATTTTGAATTCTTTTCTTATGAAATCATTTTAGGCGTTAAGTCATAGAGTACATTTTTAGTGGTCAAAATTTGAATTATTCTTCTTTCTTTTTCTCAATTTAACATGATTTATTTGTGACTAGACTGGAATACATAAAACTGCTATTATTCCATTAGGATAAACTTTAACTCTCTAGTTATCAAAAAAAGTAGGACAAAAACTGAATGTCCCCTCCTCCCCCCCCCCCCCAAAAAAAAAAAATCAAGCAGAAAGCAAATCAACCTATGAAAATATGTTTGCTTTGATAGTTACAGAATTACACTTTCTAATCAAGTAATTAAATATCCTAACAATTAGTTTACCACACTGATCTTTAAGGAAGTAATATCAACTGTTTCATGGGCATATAATTGTAAATGATTATTGCTGAAGTAAAAAAATGCAACATTACATCAATTTCCTAATTAATTTCAGCTACAGGAGATAATAAAATTTTATTTTCACATTTTTCTTTCTTATGCATCGCCAACTCAGTCTCGACCCGTGGCAAGTGCCTGGACAAATCCCTGCAGTTCTCCTGGCAAGGTTTTTGGCAGCTTCCTAGGACTGAGAAAATGGTTGTCTCAAAGTCACGAGACTAGAACGTGAGGCTAGAATGCACGGTCTCACAACTGCTAGTCTACTATAGTATCTTCACCATTACACCAAACCGGTTCTCTTCTTTCCACTGTACCTTATCTATCAAGGGTCACCCTGTGACAATTCAACTGAACTCAAATCAATTACTTGGTTATACTTTTTGTAATTTTCCTATCCTATACTTTCCCCCTTCCCGTCAGCAGTTCAGCTATTTCCCAAAGAATAATTAGTACAAGGATTAAGACTTTTTTGTCAGACTTTTCATTTTAATTTCCTCCCTAGCTAACAAATTGTAGGGAAATCTTTGCCCTCTAAAAACAGCCCAGCTGTTACCAAGTCTCATTTTTCTTCTCTTCTTCTTCACTCTTCTCTCTCATTACATCAGGTATTTATTTATGTTCAAATCATAGATATGCTAATAACCTTCTAAGACTGAAGTATGAAATTGATTTTACAATATGTACTATGTTATTCATTTTCTCCTTATTATTCCTTTTATTGTCCAGAGATCATTAAAATAACTAGTGAATTGCATTTTTTTATCTTGGTATGAAACATCTCACTGTTTGTTTGCAAAATCTAGATAGCACAATCAGTACATGGTTTAAAAATATACTTTGTCTATCCTGAGAAACCATTTTTGATTATTAAAATGTCCTCACAGGAAATCATTGTAGTTGTTAACTGACCTTCCAGGATTCCACTTACAAAGAGTCTTTTAGATGTCGTTATTCCTTTGATCACTCCACTCCCTTTATGTTGAATCATGAAATCCCATATTTCTTGTCACGAATGGCTCATTGTTTTCTTTCCATTCCATTTCTATCCCATTTGCTTTATGGTAGCCAAAGACATTACTCTTGCCTTTTTCTTTTTTGGGATTATCTAAACTGTATGATGAACTGCAGTGTGTGAAGGTGAGGAAATGAAATAACTCACAATATGGATTCAAAGAGATCTTAGATCTGATTGAAAAATGATCAAATGTACATTATAATCCTAACTAAGCAATACAACTAACACCAAAATATTAAACATTAAGTCACCATTGTTTTGAAATGTTTGGTTTTGGGAACAGTGAAGTATTCAACACACACAAAACCATGCTCTTATCTAAGTGCTATTGCTATTACTTCTTACATAATTTTTAGGCAAGATTTTAGATTTGGGGGCAAAAATCCTAGAAATTACAGAATTGCAATTTATAGAATTATAGAACAGGAATCATTTCTGTATGGTTTATTTCTGTAATTAATAGGCATTACATGACAATCTACTATACAGTATTTAGCATTTGTATTTAATATGCACATAGCTAAACATAGTACTTTTATGTATTTAAGAAAATAAGATAAGTTTTGAAATAATTTGAGCCAGCAGAATGATACATCCCATTCTATCCCATCCCATTCCATCTCATATAAACTGGGCCTTTGTCAGAATTTGGCATACCTATCAATCTATCTATCTGTGAAAACCATCAAACAAATACTAACTTTGCAGCCATCTGTCCTTACGCATCTTCATTTTTTCTTTCTTAGACATTACTTTTTCATCTTCATCTGAAACACAAGAGAAATAATAACATTTCTTTACATCAACGAACAATATATTCTCTACATGCACTTCAATCTGGAGAGATAGTATTGGAAATAAATGTAATTAACTGAACAGGAAATAAAACAACATAGCAAACAGCCTACATCTACTGTCTCTGTCTTTTATAATTAATAAAGAAGACTTAAAATATGCTAACTACACTACATAAATAACATGATTGGGGTGCTAGTCCACACGCACCCAATTACTGGGTTATAGATGATATCTTTAATAAGGGAAAACAAAACATAAATTCTAAAAAGACAACTATTATTATAATTTCTTTTTAGCTTCAGAAAAGTGATATCCATTCTGGATGCAGAAAATTCACAGTATTTTAATGGAATAGGTGAACTTGATTCAGAAGGGAGATACCGATCAGAGAACATGCATCTTATAATGTGCCCCTTGCAAGTTTCTCCTTATTCTTTCCTGATAGTATAGGGAAAAGGCAAATATCCCCCTTTCAATATGTATTACATTAATGGGATACGAATGGCTACCTCAGACTGAACTTGGATATTTTAAGAAAGAGGGCACAGAATTTTGTAGGATTTTGTGTTATCCTCAGAAACAAACTGCAATATCCTCTAATTTGCATCCTTTTGCTTGCTCAGGTATTAAAAACAGAAAGTTTGCAAAATGGTTTTCAAATATTGGTAAATCATTCTTGCCCTTTCCTGATATTATTTTAGCACTGCTATCATCTGCTGCATGAAGAGGACACTGACAACCACCAAAGCTTGCTCTTTTTTTTCCAGTCAATATTTGTGAAATGGCATTTTCATTAGTAACTTATTGGATTTCCAAACTGTGTACTTCTTCCAGTTGAATGCTTCAGCATATATTCTGATTTGGCATGGACAGATATGTGTGAAGGGCAAGGTCATCGAGATTCAATATAAATTCAAAGCAACAAAATGAAAGCTATAGTTTGTTTCAACCAGGGCTGTGGAGTCGGAGTCGGAGTCGGAGTCGAGGAGTTGGAGGAAATTTTGGGTACCTGGAGTCGGAGTCAGAGTCGGAGTCGGAAAGTACAAAAAACTGAGAGTCGGAGTCGGAGTCGGAACATTTATCTACCGACTCCACAGCCCTGGTTTCAACTACATTATAGTCCAGGGGTGTCAAACTGAATTTCATTGAGGGCCGCATCAGCATTAGGGTTGCCCTCAAAGAGCCAGCTGCATTTAAGACTATGACGACTCACAGCAGCCAGGTGGGCATGACTGGTTCAATGCCGCTCACTGGGTGTGGCTGACTTGGGATGACTGGGTTGGGATAGAACAAGTCACCCTGGCTAACTCGACATGGGGACAATTCAGGACCCCACAAGCTCCTCGCCTCCCCAGACTGCTGGGTGCTTGCAGAGGAAACTGCTTCCTACAAACTTTTTCCTCCGCGCTTCCACAAGAAGCAGCATCGTCCTCCAAGGACAAGGTTGGGAGGGGAGATCCGGAGGTCTCCAGCAGAGGCAGGTGACACAAGGATGAGTGCCAAAGTGTCTTCCACCAGAGGATCCTTGCTGTCCCTCTCAGACCATGCAGAGGACCCGGATGGTGGCGCAGACTGCCCAGAGCCCTAGACAGTGGAGGGCAAGCAGGCCACCGGGACCCCACAGCCCAGCTCAGCTTCCCTGACGGGATGCCCAGCCACGATTACCTCCTTTTCAAGATTACTGCTGCTGTGCTAGCTCTCCTTGACCAGGTTGCTCATGGTGGGTGCAGGAGGGCAAAGTACATGGGTCACAGGGAGGCCCACTCCCTTTCCATGCGAGGGGACTCGGCTTTGTAAACCAAGCATCCTAAGAGATGGGAGACCAACAGGAGAGGCCAGGAGGAGGGGACAAGGCAATAGGAAAAGGGCAGCAGGACTGCTGGTGGCCAAGTACTAAGGCAGGACTTTCCTCTGACCCTCCCTCACATTCCAATCTCCCTCCCTCTTTCCTTCCTTCCCTGCCTCCCTCCTTCTCATTCCCATCTCCTTCCTTCCCCTCCTCCTGTCCCGTCCTTCTCATTCCCATCTCCTTCCTTCCTCCTTCCCTTTTTCCTGATCCAGGAAGGCATGAGGTGAGGGGGAGAGGATGACAGCGCTGCCAATGGCCATGGCTTTTCCACGTGGAGGGGGGGCAGAAGGCGGGCCAGGGCCATCCTGGTGAATGGAAAGCACTTGTGGGCTGCAGCGATAGTGGGCAAGGTCAGCGAGCAGCTCATGGAGGTAGCAGATGCGCTGCTGGTTGAGTGTGGCGCTGCTGCTGAATCTCTACCAAACACTGATCTACAACTTCATAGCAGCCACTGAGGCCGGAACATGGTCAGCCTTATATCTGGGCTGCCCTGGATACAGCGAGGGACAGGGCCCCGGCTCCTCAGCCCCGGCCCACCCATGCCCAGCTGAGCACTCTTCCTGGGCATGTGCTCCTTCTGCTGGCAGCCCCGGTGACCATCTTACCCTGCAGGCTGACCATGTTCTGAGCACTTCCCTTGCACCAGGGATGTCAGCCCCTGTGCGTTCACTGCCTCCTCTGCACCTGCCATGAGGAAGTGCCCAGCTAGGGCCGTGGTGGCAGTCTCCAGAACGGCCCTGCAGGCCAGATCTAACCACATCATGGGCTGGATCTGGCTTGAATTTGAGTTGTCTGTTATAGTCCTTCCAATTTGATTTCTAGTAGCAATGAAAGGAAAGAATAATTGCCACAGAAGAGGCACAAGTTATTTAAAAAATGGACTATGTCCTCTTCTAGTTCTACTCAAATAATAATGATTAACACTTCTACAGCCATAGTAACATAAATATAAGAATAAGGAACGTAAGATAAGAAGGCACATGAAAGACTGCCACAGAAAGGTGCAGATCAACTTATTCTCCAGAGCACTTGAGTGTAAGACGAGAACCAATGGGGTGAAGCTCGTTGAAGAGAGATCCAACCTGGAACTAATGAGAAACTTCCTGACAGTGAGAACAATTAACCAATGTAACTGCTTGCCTCCTGGAGTTGGGAATGCAGCATTTTAGGAAGTTTTCAAGAAAAAATAGAGAATCATTTATCTGGGATGATATAAGGTCTTCTGTCATGGGCAGAGCATTGGACCAGATCCCTTCCAGCCCTGTGTGTCAAGATTGAACTACTTTGCTTCTTTCAAACCTTAATGCTTTTCAATTTACCAATGAACTGGGGTAAAGGAAAGGGGAAATGGAATACAGAGAGCATGAGAGTACGGAAATTACCTTCAAAGTAACCAGGTTATTGTTACTTTGTACTGTTACAAAGTAACCAGGTTACATTAACCAAGCAGGTGTTGGAGTAAGAGATGGACTGTTCCCATAACAAAAGAACACCTCATAATTAGACAATGTGATCACCCAGGGAAGGGAAGAAGGGGAAGCTATTGTTTCACTAGGCAAACATTTATGTGGGAAAATCAGAGCTGGTTTTGTTTCTTCAGTACAAATATGGTGTATCCAATAAAGTTTTACTTTTGGGAATTCAAATCTCCCAAAAGTGTTTCCTTGTTTTGGGTTCGCTAGTTGGACAACTGACACTGTTATTGTATGATTCTAAAAGCTGTGCTCAGTATAGCACAGTATAGCACAGTATAGCACAGTACAGTACAGTACAGTATAGTATAGAAGAGTTCTTTTACCCTTTTCAGCTCCCTCATATCACAGCAAGTGCTGGGCAAGCAAAAGTTCCAATCCTTTCTAAGGTCACTGCTACTTTCCTGTTCCAGGCAGCAGCCAAGGTCTCAGCAAGACTATGCAGAACCTCAGATAGATGCCTCAGCTCCCTTGGAATCTCAAATGTGTATATCAGTTCATGTTAAAGACAGACTGATCGTTTTGGCAATTTATTTTCAGTCACTTTGCAGTTCTTTAGGTTTAGGTTTAGGTTTTATTTGATTTATATACCGCCCCCTCTCCCTAGGGATTCGGGGCGGTGCACAGCCAATAAAAAACATAGATACATAATAACAATTTAAAACCCGTTTAAAATAATAAATGAAGGCTGTCTATTAAAAAACATATCATTATAAAATTTAAATTTCAATTAAAAATCAATTGAAAATGATTAAAATGATTAAAAATATTAACAATTTAAAATAATTTAGTAAAATTAATTCAATTAAAATTTGATTAAATTTAGATTAAAACCCCAAGGTATCAGGCCAGGCCGGCTCATTGAAATAAATGGGTCTTCAGGGCATGTCAGAAGCACCGGAGATCCATAATAGTACGAATCCCCGGAGGGAGTTCATTCCACAGGGTGAGTGCTGCCATAGAGAAGGCCCGTACCCTCGGGGCTGTCAGATGACACCGTCCCAACGATGGAACCCCAAGGAGGCCAACCCTATGGGAGCGCACTGGTCGGCTGGAGGCTGATGGTGGCAACAGGCGGTCCCGTAAGTACCCGGGTCCCAAGCCATGAAGCGCTTTAAAGGTAAACAGTTGTCAGGCAAAGGGAACTGAGTTCTGTCATCTGATGCTCAGCAATCATTATATCATAAGTGACTGCATTTATTGCTACGCTGGTATGGAATTTGGTTTTGATTTTCATCAATTGGATGTGAGATGGTTTGCTTTTCTCACTGAAGATCTGTCCTGCTTGGGAGACTTTACCATAACTATAATATCGCTTGATGGCTCTTAATGTCATTGAGGATCTTATGTCCTGCCATAAAACCAGGTGGCATCCCATGATGGGATGACATGGTTATATTAGTTAAACCAACAAAATTCATTTGTAGAAAGAAAATCTTGACATTTTCTATTACTGCACTAGTATTAGAGAATGTAGTGTATTATTGTACAGCTGTCCAAGTTTGTCCAGTGTATATTTTAATTTTTAAAAACCTTAAGGAACATAATTGAGCCTGTAATTGAGCCATTTTCCAAAGATCTCAATAATCTAGAGAACTGAAATCACAATTTTATACTATAATAGAATATACTGCCACATGTCACCATAATGGTTCCATGTGGCTTTCATCTAATTCAAAGAAGTTTAAAAAGTGGGCAAGTGGAGACAGGAAGAATAGAATACTCTCCAACCCCCAACCCCCATTCGCCCAAAAACGTTATCTACTCCTGCTGAATAGCGTTCTTTCCTAACCTGGGCACATGTGCTTGGGGAGTTCTAGCTGTGGTTGTGCAATACAGAGAATTATGGAGGGAACCAAGACTGGGGGAATCCATCTTCACAATGACAATGCAAAAGGGATTGAAACATTACTAAGAGGGTATTCGCTTTTCAAAATTGGTAGAATTGTTTAGAAAATGTTGGGAGACTACAGACTTAGTGAATACTGAGAGGAGATGGGCTTTTGGAATGAAGCAAGCAGAACAAGAAAAAATATCTAGAGTTCAAGCTCTGCTCAACATTTTTTTCCTCCTACACTATATATAATATATTGCCTGTTCCTTTCTTTTGCATGGACTGGTCTTTTTCCATCTGTCCTTTGTTGTCACATGGCCAGATTTGTTCCTATCTAGTTCTGACTAATAGTATTTATAGTATGAGAACTGTTAGAAGCAGGAAGAAAAAGAAGGAGAAATCCCACTGCACAAACAAAAGTCATAATATTGGCAGCAACCTGTAAATTCATTTTACAAATATTTTTCCTTCTAGGAAAACATTGTTCTATCAGTTATTAAATATGCGAATGAAAATCATGCTTATCCTTTTGAAAAAAAAAAATCAGTAAATTTATTAGAATCAACAAGGACATGAAGAGATGTCTTTTTTAAAAAAATTGGCTACATCTGGATGTTACAGCCTCTATTGCTTTACTCAGACCTAATGATATCTATATACAATGTTATGTTCTAAGAACAGACTGTTTTATTTCCAAAAATGTAAGCCTCATGAAAACAATTCATTCTGCAATCTAGTTACCACAGAAACTGCAAAATATTAGTATTGAATGTTAATAAAAGATTTGATTCAAATGTTAGAGCACTTTAAAAACCTGATTTTAGAAGGTAGATTTGAGATCCTTGAAATAGCAACTTCTAGCTCATAAAAGTTCTGAAAATTCTACAAGACAAGGGATAATTGTGCTGCAAAAATGTAAATAATTTTAATGACTGTAAAGTAATAGATTGGAGGTTGAAAGTTTGCCAACAATTAAGGCATCCATACCACAGTGAATTAGTTAAATAATATTACAGAGTAATACTGTATTGTATTATCAGTACTATAAGAGCAGTTGTCCATAAACTTTATCTTGGACTAAAAGCAGACAAGCACTTATCAAAAAACTTTTTGTTTGGGGGGATGGGGGGTGGGGATATATAATCTTATGCAAGAAGAGCAGCTTCCAGCTGCTCATATCTAAGCACCAAGAGGTAAAAATCTATTTTATGAAAAATATAAAGCATTCTTGGATTAATTTCTACATTTTGTGAAAATTTCTGTCAAGGGACAGGAAGCACCACAAGTGTGTGCATGTCTGTATGCATGTGTATCTGTGTTGTATAATTGTAGATAGACAAGTAAATTGAGGAACAGTATAAAAAATAACAGTAACTAGGACATTTCTCAAAAGTTAAATAATTTTACACAGTCATTTTTGCAAGTTGTTGTTTAGGAAAAGATTGGCCTAACTGCATTATTACTTTAAGAATACAGGACATTAAACAAATCACCAGTAATTTTTTGCACTGCGTAGTTTTCCATTCTCTTCTGAGCAATTCTGATATAAATGCACTTCATAGTCAGGGAGGGAAGAGTATTATGAGCAAAAAACTACAAAGATAGACTTTGAGAACCCCAGAGTGTTCCCAACTTGAGTAAAATCTGTGCTTTTGGGACCAATCATCGATTTAAGTTAGGGAGATGAAGTGGATCCAGTACACATGCCCTGACAACCAGGATCACATCACGGACAAGTCTTAATGGGAAGAATTCCAGTCCCCTGAGATCATCTATTTCTCACAAAGTAGAGAAGCAGCGAAAGAATCATTGTTTATCATGATGTTAAGCATGAAGAAAAGTATGCATTCTGTTCAATATTTCCACTTCTATCCCTTGGTCCAATTTATCAATTTCAAATCAAATCAAATTACAGTCATTACAGAAGACAAATTTTATCCATTTTTACATTTTTATTCATTGCCACAGGCATGTGTAAAGATGCTCAATTCTTACCTTTTATGACTGAAACAGGATTCCTTGAATCAGTGTCCAGCTTCTTCACTAGAATTTTTGGATCAATATTCACCCCAGAAAAAATTTCTGATGTCAGCATTCCCTTGCCCTAACAAGAACAAAAATAAAGATGGGATATAGTCAATGTTTAATCATTGTTTCCATTTTGATATACAAGAATTGGAGCAATAACTTCATTTCTTCCTTTAAAAGGGGTATGTTTACTATAATCCAATTACTGTAATAGCATGCAAACACTGCTAATGTTTTTGCAGAACATGTAATACTTCAAACCACTTGATATTTTAAGTAATCACTACCACGTTCTTCAAGGTTATTAACTTATACTGTATATTTCTTTAGCTTATTAACTTATACTGTTTTTTATGCTAGGTTTTTTCCCAAGATGGCACTAGTGAGGTAGGCAGCTGTCGAGACTGCTCCGACTCTTTTTGTTTTAGTTTTTTTTTCTATCCAAATTTAATTATAATTTAATCATAATTAAGTAACTTTTAAGCAACCCTTAAGCAACACCTAAGCAACCGCTAAGCAACTGTTAAGCAATATAAACTGGCTGGGCATGGCCCAGGAGGAGAATGAAGGACAGAGCTAGAGCTAGAAAAGATAGCTGGAATGACAGGCTCGGGAGACCAGGGCAGTCTGGATGACGGAGGTGGAGGCCTTGAGGAGGCCTTGAGAAGCTGCTGAGACGCTGAGGCGGAGGCTCAGGAGACAATTGAGGTGGAGGACCTGAGAGATCACTGAGGTGGAGGCTGTGAGGAATGCTGAGGCGAAGGCAGTAGCCTCGAAAACAGCCCAGGACTGAGAGGGCCGAGACCTGCCAAGGCGAAGGCAGTAGCCTCAAAAAACCACCAAGAACTGAGAGGGCCTCAGAAAACAGCTGAGGACTGAGAGGGCTGACACCTGCCGTGGAGACCTGAGATGGTGGCATCGGATGGACACTGGTCATAACAGCAGCCATTGTATTTCGTCAATTTTAAAATTTGATGATAGCAAATGAGCTTGAAATAGATCTATACCGGTCTCCCTGAATTTTTAAAATACCAGCAGTAAAAACAATT
>JAEANM010021362.1:0-11876 GCA_017656035.1 Myanophis thanlyinensis
AATTTTAAATCTTGTTTGAAATTATCAGCCTTTGTTTAATCATTTTAACTGATTTTTAAATTGTATTTGTATTTTGTATTCTTTTAAATCGGCTGTTCACCGCCCCGAGTCCCTAGGGAGAGGGGGCGGTATATAAATTTGATTAAATAAATAAATAAATAATATTTTGGAAAGGGAAACATAGCTTCTCCTTGTCCACTTTATCTACACCATGTATAATTGGTACACCTCAGTCAGGACTGTCTCATCCTTTTCTCTAGAATAAAAAGGGTCACAGCCTTTCCTCATAGAGAAGCTACTTCAATCCCTTATTAGCTTTCCTCCTTTGAACTTTCATCAGATCTACTGTATCCTTTTCATACACTGATTTGAAGCCAGACAGGCCACATTTCAATTTAAAAGTGGCTTGTTCCTCCACTGCTAGAGGCAACTACAGCTATGATCAAGAGGTCCTGGCTACACTTACAATTCTCCTCCATATATCAACATCTGTTCTTACACTGGCTTCTACTATAATCTCTATGCATGTAAGAACACCAGATAAAATAAAAGCGTAAGTATTATTGCAGGCAACATTAGCAAGAATAGCCTTAAAAGTCTGAGGTTTGCATAATTTTATCCTACATAAAACATACTGTCTTTCACTGTACAAGTTTCCAACTGAAAAAAAACCTTCTGATGTAAACTCCATACATCATTTCAGAGCAATAGGTGATTCATAGCAACAAGTAAAAAAAAATGTACAAACACCACATCCATCTGTGTGTGGGAAAGAAAACCTGGAGGTGGAGAAGGGGGAATGGAATTCCTTATTTATAATTATACTCATGGGAAGTGAACAAGGGTGCTCTCTCATTAGGTTTTTATTTTTAAAAGATTATGCAAATGCATCCTTAAAGTTGGGTATGCTTTATTCCCCCCCCCACCTCCCCCCAACCCGGAAATACCATGATTCATTGAGGCTACATCAGTCATGCAGTGAAATCATTTTAAGCGAAGGATGTGATACATCTAAAGTGGTAACATCCTCCCAGAAAAGCTCAGGCAAGTCGTGATTTATGACAGGAATTAACATTTAAAGGACTTCAGAATAATAAACCTTCTTCAAAGAATTTCAGCCCTTCTTAACTCCATACTTTTAAAGTCTGCCCACCCGTTCCCAAGCTGAAGTTCAAAAACTCTAATATTTGATCAAAAATCTCTTCAGATGGCTGTTATTAAGACCCTTAAATCACTGAAGTAACTCCTTCCTTTTTTCTCCCAACAGCTGAAATTTGGATTCAATAACTATTTTCAAAATAAGGCAGAAAGTGAGTTTCTTTCCTTCAACTTTTCCTTGACAACAAGCAGGAAAAGAAAGAAATCTGAAAGTCTGTAAATTTGATTCAAGCTGATTTCCAGATGTGTTGGACTTGCAATTCTAAGAATTCCCTACACATCTGGAGAGTGCCAGTCTGAAGAAGGCTATCCTAGTCACTAATTTAGTATTGAAGAAAATGACAGTGTAATTAGAAACAGTGCTCCTTTCCTTGATAAACAGATGTTCCCTTCATTTAAATGTTGTGCACATTTGCCAACAAAAATAGTTTTCCTGAGGCAGCAAGATAATTTCCATCCTGTGGCCCCTAATTTCAGATAAAGCTTCCTACCCATCAGTTTGGCCTTTGACGCTATTCTGAACATTGGAACTTTATATACATTTTCATGATAACCACCTAGATGTCAATGGGCCAATATCTAAGCAAACACAATCAACCTATGCACTTTAACCTTCTTATTTGGTAAATAATGAATTATTTGGAATTTTTTAAAGGATGTATACTACAATGAATTATTTAGATTTTTGAAAGCTGCATACCATATTGAACTATTTAAGTTTTTAAAACATGTATACCTATTAGATCACTCATATGCAAAGTCATGATTGCCCTAGCACAAACATCAATAATAGTCTAACCTTTAGTCAAGATGGTTGCTATTTTGTCTGTTTTTAAGTTGTGTTGTTTAACTGGCTGTAATACTACTGAACAAGTAAAGTCCAAATTTTATCCTGTTATATGTGCAATACAACCATTAAGAAATAAGTATATAATATTATGAATTTTTTAAAAAGATAATACAATATATTATACAGTTGTTAAGAGTGGTACGTGGAAGTGGACAAACTGTAAGAACAAAGGTCAACCTAGTGCAACAACCTAACTACAAAGACTAAGCAGATGTCTTTGAGAAGCCCTGAAAATGAATATCTCTACACAAGACCCATTTCCCCAAACTTTTCTTCAGTGAGTTAAATTTGATGACATATTTCCTCTGAGTATATAGTCATAATTACTAATACAATTAATAGAATCTTGCTTCCATGAATCTAATTCCCTTTTAAAACAATTTAATCACAAAGCTTACCTTGTATGGCAGTTTAAAGTGGGAGTTGATGAGATTAACATATCTCAGTTTTGTCAGTTGTGTGATTAAGTCTATATGTATTAATCCATTTTCTGTTTTCATTGCAATACAAATGCAAAGTGGCAGTTCTTGTGTAATGTTACTGTAAATCCAACCATTATTATCTCATTTTTATGTTCATTTCTTGACCAAGAAAACCAAGTACTACTGACCAGGTTTTTAAAAAAAAATATTCTTTACTATTAAGGAAATTTATTTGGGTTTCTTTTCTTTCTTATTTAATGAGAACAGATTGTGATAATTAAGAACTCTGAGTAAATAAAGTACAGGAGTCAGTGTTAAAACTATTTCAGAATTGTGACCCAGCAGATATGAAGGCCAGATCTTAAACTTTAACTTAAGATTTCCTGAGTTATATTAAATATAAGTTGAATAAGTCAACTCAAGTCAAATCAAGTAGGCTTTATTGTCATTTCAACAATATACAGTATAGTACACAATGAAAAGAATCAACATTTCCCCAGGACCAAGATGCTACATCAGACAAAATAGATTAAAATAAAAGCAGGACACAAAACTACACATAGCTCTAAAACTAAAAACTTAGAACAAAACTAAATACACAAGTATTTATGGTTCCAGTTTCTTTGTATTGAGGAGTCTGATGGCTTGTGGAAAGAAACTGTTACACAGTATGGATGTGTGGCCCCGAATGCTTCTGTAACTCTTTCTAGATGGCAAGAGAGTGAAGAGTTTGTATGAGAGATGTGTGTGGTCAGCCACAATGTTTCTGGCTTTACGGATGCAGTATGTGGTGTAAATGTCCATGACAAAGAGAAGAGCAACTCTGATCTTCTCCACCATCCTCACTATTCACTATAGGGCCTTGTGATCCAAAATGGAGCAATTCCCAAACCAGGTGCTCAGGCTGCTATCGATGGTTCCTCTGTAGAAGGTTGTGAGGATGTGTGGTGGAAACTGTGCCTTTCTCAGTTTCCTCAGAAAGTAAAGATGCTGTTGGGCCTTCCTTGTTATGGAACCGATGTTGAGGGACCAGGTGAGATTCTCTGCCAGGTGAACACCAAGGAATTTAGTGGTCCCTATGATCTCCATAGAGGAACCATCACAGTTCAGCAGGGAGAGGTTGTGTTGTGTCCTCCTGAAGTCAACAACCATCTCTATCATTTTGTCTACATTCACAGACAGGTTGTTGACTTAGCACCAGTCTGTTAACTTTTCTACCTCTTCTCTGTATGCTTTCTCATCATTCTTGCTGATGAGGCCCACCAGTCATGTCATCAGCAAACTTAATTATGTGGTTTGACCTGTGTATTGTTACACAGTCATATGTCAGCAGGTTAAACAGCAGGGGACTGAGCACACAGCCCTGAGGGGGCCCAGTGGTCAGTATGATGGTGTTAGAAGTGCTGTTCACAATCCGGACTGTCTGAGATCTTCCAGTCAAAAAGTCCAGGATCCAGTTACAGAGGGAGGTGTTCAGACCCAACAGGTTCAGCTTCCCCATCAGGTGTTGGGGAATGATAGTGTTGAATGCTGAACTAAAGTCAATGAACAGCATTTGTACATATGAGTCCTTGTTTTCTAGCTGAGTGAGGGCTAGATGGAATGAAGTGGGGGTGGTCATCGGTGGAGCGATTTGAGCAGTATGTAAACTGCAGTGGATCCAATGTTATGAGCAGCAAGGTTTTTATGTACCTAATGACAAACCTCTCAAAGCACTTCATGATGATGGGAGTAAGTGCAATGGGACGGTAGTCATTGAGGCAGGACACTGATGGTTTCTTTGGAATGGGGACGATGGTCATTGTCTTGAAGCACTTTGGGGCAACAGTGGTGCTCAGAGAGATATTGAAGATGTCAGTGAAAACATCTGCCAGTTGGTCTGCACATCCTCTGAGCACTCTGCCAGAAATATTGTCTAGTCCCGCAGCTTGCCGTGGGTTGATTCTGCTTAGAGCTTTCCTCACATCAGTAGTGGAGAGACAGAGTATCTGGTCATTGGAAGGAGGTGTGGTCTTCATGTCATTCTGTGCTTCAAATGGGTGTAGAGGCTGTTCAGCACATCTGGAAGTGAGCCATCACTCTAACAGGCAGATGATGTTCTATAATTAGTGATGGCTTGGATGCCCTGCCACATATGCCGTATGTCACCAGTGGATGCTCTGGGCATGTGCACGCTTTGCTTCTCTGATGGCCTAGGACAGTTTGGCTCTCACTGTTCTTAGGGCTGCTTTATTGCCTGCCCTGAATGCAGAATCTTGGGTTTTCAGTAAAGCATTCACCTCTCCACTTATCCACGGCTTCTGGTTGGGATGTGAGACAATTTTCTTGGAAACTGTGACATCAATGAATTTGCTGATGTAGCTGGTCACTGATGATGTGTATTCCTCCAAGTCAATGGAGTAGCCATTGGTTGCAGACTCCCTGAATATGTCCCAGTCAGTGCATTCAAAGCAGTCCTGAAGAGCAGAGATGGCTCCTGCTGGCCAGGTTCTCACCTTCTTCCAAACTGGTCTTGAACACCTGATGAGTGGTCTATTTGCTGGAATTAGCATAACAGAGATGTGGTCTGAGTAGCTAAGGTGCGGGTGGGGCTTTGCCTGGTATTCACCTAGGATGTTTGTATAAAAACACCCAGCGTATCTTCCCCTCTGGTTGCAAAGTTCACATTTTGATGAAGTTTAGGGAGCAAAGTCCTGAGATTTGCATGATTGAAATCTCTGGCAACAATAAACAATCCATCAGGGTTTATGCTCTGCAGTTCGTTGATGGTCCGGTGAAGTACACAGAGCACTTCCTTAGCATTAGCGCTAGTTGGGATTTACACTCCAAGTATAATAGTAATGGTGAATTTCCTGGGTAGATAAAAAGATCTACATCTCACAACCATAAACTCCACAGTGAGCTGAGCAATAGGTAGAAATGAGGACAGAGTTTTTACACCATTCTGTGTTGATGTATACACACAGTCCACCGCTGCAAGTTTTACTATACAGAGCTGCATTTCTGTCAGCACAAAATGCAGCTAACTCATCCAGCTGAATATCAGCATCCGGAACCCTATCACTCAGTCATGTTTCCATGAAAACAAAGAGGCAGCAGTACCTGTACTCGCGCTGTGTGGCTTGCTGGAGTAAATTAAGATATGTGCAGGGCTTTAGTCTGGCATTGAACACATGTTTTAGGAAATATCTACAGGTGGATCTTGTTTAATTTTAATTCATTCAGTGATCAACTTCATAACTGCTCAGTGAATGGCAGTTATGACTGATTCTTATACTTATGTCATGATCAGCAACCAGAAGATCCAGAATTTCCATCAAGCAACATGATCATATCCTATCATACTTCATGACTGCATTGATTAGCAGTCTGGTCCAAAATACCATAGTTAACCAAAGACTTCATGTAATCACTCCATATTAATGTACAGTCCACTGGGACATATGTGCTCTTTTAGGTACAAGTAGTCCTCAACTTACAAACACAATTGAGCCCAAAATTTCTGTTGCTAAGTCAGACAATTGTTAAGTTAATTTTACCCTATTTTATGACCTTTCCTGCCATGGTTGTTAAGTGAATATTGCAGTTGTTTGGTTAATGACACAGTTCTTTGCTTGTCAGAAAGTTGCAAAAGACCTTGGGACACTCAAACCATTATAAATATGAGTCAGTTGACAAGCATCTTAATTCTGATCATATGGCCATGGCGATGCTCCAACAGATGTAAGTGTGAATGAAAATTTCATTGCATATATACATTTCACTGCATTTCGTACCATGTATGACTGTGCATGTGATGAATAAAATTTGATTTGATTTGATTTGATTTAAAATGTAGTCATAAGTCAGATTTTTCCAGTGCCATTGTAACTTTGAATGGCCACTAAATGAACAGTTGTAAATCGAAGATTACCTGTATTTACTCTAAATCTGCTAAGGGATAGAATTTAATATAATTTAAATGGCTTCGGGGAGGATAGGTGTTAGGTTATTTGAAGAACCATCTCTTGTCAATCACATCTACCTATACATATCATCTGATGGGACTCAAGAGGAAAGCCTTTTCTTTCACAATACCTGCCCATCCTTTGGAACATGTCCTCTCTGGGTTCCAGCAATCTTGCAGGCCTTCCAGAAGCACCAGAAACATGACTTCTATCTTGTTTGGGGTTTTGATAGTGATGGGTGTATTGTTAATAAATTGACTGCTCTCTACTGCCTATGTTGTATGATTTTTAATAGTTGTTATGGTTTTAATGCTTTTGTACTTAAGTGGTTGGGGGTGAGGTGCAAAGATTATTTTGGTGTTGTTTTTTCATTTTTAACTTTGTAAATCACTCAGTCACATAGCTGAGATGGGCAGCTATATAAACTGAATGAATAAAATATAAAAAATAAGAATACAAATGCTTTCTGATAATCCCTGTATCAATATATTGCTAAACTACAGTTTAAAAAATTAACCAAATTGTCATCATTTTCATTCAGATAAATCAATTTTTATGTGGATAGAACTAAGGTAAAGTTGGCATTATGGTTTATGTGGTTTTCCTGTATTTCTTTCCAATATGTGTAACCAATGAGTGTAAGTTCCAGGACATTTTTCAAATATGCATGTCAAGAACAGCTGCCAAAGTTAGTTATTTGGCTGCTGAAATGCCACAATATGAGGGGGAGGAGAAAGAGAAAAAATGGATTTCATTTATCGTATAAATGAATAATTTAGTGAATGTATAAAGAAAACAAGTGATGGAAATGGACTTAACAATAAACTGAAATGGAATAACAAAATAACAAAAATCTTCTATTTCTCCAACTCCAAATTCCAGACTTTAGGATTGCAAATAAGACTTCATCTAATCATCTATTAATAAAAAAAGAAAAAAGTTTTATCAGGCTTATCAGTTTTATCCACTCTACAAACATTATCTGATTTAAAAGTATAGTTATAGTAAATTATAAATGTTTATAATTCATCTTTGCCATCTAATAGAAATACAGTTCTTAAGATTTTGGAGACGAAAATAGTGGCAATAGTGGCAGCTGAATAAGAGTTTGTATTCGGAGTGTAAATATAGTCTTAAATATTAAATCATTCTGTAATAGAGTAGATAAAATGTCATTTACACTGTTGCAGAAATTGTTATTTGACATCCTGATATTTTAATATAGTATCTGTCAAATCTGCACCTGGATTTTGTCGTCCCCCCCCCCCCCGGAAACTTCTATTTTCTTTCAATACAGTACATTAGATTTCACAGATATACTGCAAATACCTGTTTTCCTTGTGTTCTGTGAAATTGCTGTTACGTGTATAGCAACTTCTAGTGTTTCATTTCTCATAACTCATGGGATCTATTTAGAAAATAAATGTATTGTGGGAAAGCAATATTTTGTTTCTGTCATAGTTTTTCCTGAGGAAAGGTTTTCGAATTTCTGTTACTTCAATTCTAGCAACACATGTACTGTTACAATAATATATAGAATTTAAAAATTATAAAACCCAATGCGAATATATGAACAAACTTAAGTAGTAGCAATAGTAAAATATAATAAGCTATGAATATGTATCTGTGTCTTACTTGTGTAATGTATATGTTTCATACAGTGCAATAAACCTCACAGAGTATATTCTTAAATTTAGCCTATATCCAGACATGTATTTATATGCACACCTTTTGTGACTAGAATATAGATTAAAAAGTATAAAAAACAACAACCATTCTTGGTTGTAATTGGAAATTTTGACATGGAAACTTAGAAGCAATTAATGTTGGCACGCAAAAATGTACCTTATCATGCAGGCAAATTCTTCATTTTATTGTGTTACCTTGGCATTTACTTTGCCTCCAATTTCTCTAAATTAACAAACCCTTCTGTTAGTGCAGCAAAAGGCAGACTCAAAGAGAGGCCTGTTGCTCCTCGGTACAAGAAATCCCCTTTTTTCCTCTCACCATGTTTGTGGCTTGAGTGAAATGCTGTGAATTAAAAATTATCTTCTAGAGCCACCAACATTTCCTCTTCCTTTCTGATCGAAAGAAACAAGATGGGGAGTCAGCGGGCATCTCATTCCCATTCCGTCCTCATACAGCCACTGTTGTATTACAGGTCCTGCAGAATGTAACTGCTGCGGCTGGACAAAGGCCCTATTCAGGATGGAGGCAACGTCTCTTCCGCACCACTCTCCAGTCACAGAGAGCTTGGCTTGTGCACACTATCTGACAGACACAGGATTCTCTGATTAAACAAAACACTCAAAGGATTTCAATTTATTCCTTCAGAATTTGTCTACTGAGATGAAGACTTCCCCATTCAGCACCAGACGAAACCTGAAAAATCAGCTGCAGCTCACTTTTCACTTATTACTTGTTACTCACTTATTACTCGCAAAATACTATTTTGTATACTGTTTGCTGCCCTAAGTTACCTCCCCTACTCTTTGCTCTAGATGGTATGTTCCAAAGTTGCTGAAGTTGTAAGAAGATATTGTTTCTAATCTACTGCCTCTGAAATCCCATTGCAGAGGTCATTTCCTGACTTTTATGTCATTTCAATCAAGTCCCTTAAAAGTTCCAGTTCCCTTGTGACTGAGTAAACCAAGAACATAATTGCCATGTTTTCCCATAACAATTCCATGGCTTAGCCATTGAAATGTACATTTATAGTTTTAACTACACAGGAGATGGGGATAAAAAACATGTGAGAATCTAAATGGAGACATATGAGTTGCTTTTCAAAATATTATCTATCTGTAAGGACATGATTTGACTAAAGAAGAGCGAATAAGCCTATTGATTTCAGGGAAGGTTACATTTTTCTTGAAATTGCTCTTTTTCTCTCTACTAAATAAATAAATCTAAACTTAGCCAAATTATACCAATATAATACACACAAAGAGAGAGTTAAATGTTTCAGACTGATGCTAATGTACACTATCCTTAGATATATTTTCCAATAATAGGAAAGCTAATACTGAAATAAATTCATTTGGACTCAAAGATTACAGGTGGTCCCCAACTTATAAATCAAAGCATATGCCATACATCTATCTATCCTTTTCTCAAAAATAAAACCTAATAAACGATCCAAATAATAAAATTATCTCAATAGGTGCATACAAATCTGTGTAGAAAGATTGAACACTCGTCTTCATGGAGATTTTAATATCACAGTTACAGATTTTCTTATGATCTCATCTGCCTAAATATGTGCTTTTGTTTCAGGCAAAATTAAATTGGTCATGGAAATATATTTGTATTTTTGAGAGATAATCAGACGAACATGAAAGAAAAAAAATGAATGATTGCACAGATTATCATTCCGATTTTCAGACTACAATACATAGAGATAAAATCGGATTCATTCTGAAAACTATTCTACTCAGTCATCAAATCTGGTTGATAGTTTATATCCTTTGTAGTGCTAAATACACATGAAAAAGTCTTGATGAAAGGCAAATATGTTCTGCTGATCTCAAAGATGTCTGTGCTCTATGCTTGGTACAAAGCAGCAGAGTGTAACTGCTTTGGGAGTGAGAACTGTGCTTGGCTTTGAATGGGATGCCAAGAACAACATCAAGAAATTGCTGGACAGTGCCAGGACAAAAATGAAGTCTGGTTTAATATAATTTAAATAAAATGCAATTTAATAAAGTGCAATAATATGATGGCTTCCCATTTTATTTCACCTGCCTTTCTCCTTAAAAAATTTCAGGGGCAATTTTTTGCAGAGTTCAGTGGATAGATTCAAGGCTTAGAAAAGGCATAGGTTGTGCATTCTGGGATGGAAAGAATAACCATAATGAAAGTAAAAGTTGACTTTCCTAGACAATGTTTTGCCCTAAATCTAACACTTGGAGAAAAGGCACAGTACCTCAGTGCTATACCCATTGTTTTATCAGAATTAACTTACTCCTTGTTTCTCTTGTAAAAGCAAGCATGCAACCACAAATCCTGATAACCATCAAATTAAAATTCAAATGTTGAAAAGAATACTCATTAGTGATTCGAACTGCAAATCAGATGTATATTTGTCTTTCCAGAGCTATATGGGGGAGGGATTGTCATCCCCCATACAGAAATAGTTCAAAATTCTTTATATCTTGATATGTCTCAAACATTGTATTTATAGCCAAAAAATTATGCATCCTTGACATGATGGTTAAAGCCATCTGCACGAACAATTCATTCTTGTGTACCATTCTTGTGCTTTGACCTTAGAGAAGTATATTGCTTCAGTAATTCACAGAGTTTTAACACAGGGTGGGATAATTAGTGGGGCAGGGGAGGGGGAGGAAAATGCAAGACAGAACTGATCAAATTCACTCACCTCCTTTGGAATTCGTAACAAGCATAATTTTCAATGTGACAAGTTGGTACAAAGTAGAAAATGGCTAGAATGTAAATGTACTAGATTTGTTTGTTTGTTTGTTTTTTTGTTTGACTTGCCTTCTATACCGCCTCCCTCCCGAAGGACTCAAGGCAGTGTAGATATTAATATATCAGCAGTACAAACTGAACAAGACACTTAGAAATGGATATAATAAGTGTATGGAAGACTAAGATTAACACTATTATTAAAAAAGAGATAATCATAATATAATGTATAACTTTGACCACAGTGCAGGTACAAAACTATGAGATGCTGCAAAAGACAGCTTATAAGTGGGCTGCAAGTTCCAGTTCAGATAACAGACTGACAAAAAAAAAATCTACTTAACCTTTAGTTTTGTTGAAAGAGTTTTGCATTTACATTTCAGTAACAATAATAGATATAAATACATGCGCTCTGGTTCCAAATAACACTCCTACAAAAGAGGTAGTTTATCTAGGAAAAGATACCACTCACACAAGACAGTGATCAGGTTCAATTACCAATGATTCCTGTTACAATTTTTGGAAAATTATTTAGCTATTTTTATTCATTTGTATTTTTTGAGGAGAAGAGGAAGCCCAAAGAATAAGGTGCATCAGGTAAAATTGTCTCCCTCCTCCATGAACATAATTCCTTTGGCAAGATGGGATAAAATAGCTTCTAGCCACATTCCATTTTAGCAACCGTTATTAAACTGGTTAAAATATGTGCTATGTTTTACAAATGTTTATGGCTATATTATTTGTTTCGTAAAACAATGCACTGCACTGTAATGACCAAATGCAGTAATTCTATGTAGGTAATCTTTAACTTACGACCATATGTTTAACAACAGTGCAAAATTGTTTTTTAAAGTATTAATATAAAGATTCAACTTAAACCTAAAGGGCAGTATCTGTTACAATCTGTGTCACTTGCAAACACCAACCTGGGGCAGAAGTGATTTCAGAAACTGAGATGTTACATGACCTTTCTCATGTGTTCATGTTATAAACCAAAATAATGCTTGCTTGCTTGCTTGCTTGCTTGCTTGCTTGCTTGCTTGCTTGCTTGCTTGCTTGCTTGCTTGCTTG
>JAEANM010021363.1:0-11875 GCA_017656035.1 Myanophis thanlyinensis
AATAAATTAAATAAATAAATAAATTTAAAAAAAAAACCTCATGGAGAAAATTAAACTCAACAAAATGGAGATAATTAAAAGGAATAGTGTTCAAAATTTTCAGTCAAATTATTTGAACCTCCACTATATGCATGTAAGTAATCAAAATATAGTGCAGGATTTGTAAAAAATATATATTGGATGGAAACATCTTTAAAGAAAATCAAAACATTCCTTTGGTTAAAATAGTTTATTATTACTGAGAGTCATCTGTGCCGAAACAAAACCATAGAGACCGGCTGTATTTATTAGCTCTACCATTCCTGCTGACTGCTACTGGAGCGCAGTCCTTGAAGAACTCCTTGGACTTGGAGGATAAAAGCATCCTTCCAGATTGCCTTGTGAATGCTAAAATTTTTTAGTATTGCTCTGTTGTCCTTATTCTTAGGAGAAGGAAGTTCCTAAGCAGTCTTCCAAAACCATATTCCTTATGAAAATCAAGGAGGCAGTGTGATTGCTTGAATCTTGCAATTGTTTTGTTTACAATTTGATGTTGTTTACAGATACACAGTTCAGCAGAGACTACTATAGGAGCAGCTTAGTAGTAAAGCATTTGCTTTGCCTGTGGAAAAGTCAAAAGATTAGACCCTGGAGCTGGAGATACTTTTTCCTGAAACTTTGTAAGTCGCTGTTAGATGGATCGAGCAGTTGAGTGAAATACAAGTAGTCCTGGACTTATGACCACAGTTGGAATATCCATTGCTAAGCGGAGTGGAGATGCTCCTGATTTTACTGTCTTTTGTTCCTATGGCTGTTAAGCAAATCATTGCGATCATTAAGCAAATCTGGCTTCTTCCACTGATTTCTTGTTGAGAGACGGCTGGGAAGGTTGCAGTTGGCAGTCCGCATGACAATAAGATGCTGCAACAATCATAAAGCCATCCCGCTTGCCAAGGGTTTGGTCCCACGTTTGGTCCCATATTTTGATCCCACCATGTTCACAGGGATGCTGCGGTGTCATAAATGTAAGGACTGGTTGTAAGTCATTTTTTTCAGTGCCTTTATAACTTCATAAGCAAATGGCTGTACATGAAGTACTACCTGTAAATGACCAGTTAAATAGACTGACCAAGGATTTTGCTCAAAGGGCTTTTCCAGAGAGATATACAGATTATAGACTGAAATAACCCTCCCTCCCTCCTTGATTGTATGAGGCTGTGTTTGACTTAAAAGATATCCTATGTCCTCCAATGTCCCAAATAGTAATGGCCACTCTTGCAATGACTGTGTCCTCCCATTGGTGCTTATTAGGCTTCTATAAGCACTCTGAGAAAATGTGCACACATCAGCTGAACATTGGGTGGATGACAGTTCTCTGTGATCAACTATTGGCCAGGAAGGCCATCCCCTGCTTGACCGCTCATTCTCTATCATCACTGTAAACCCGTAGTAGTAAACCATGTCATTACACGTGCCTCATTCTGAGATTCTTGTTCAGATCAATCCTTTTTGTGTTTTAAACTGCAAAAAAGGAGAGTTGGAAAAGAAGAAAAGCTGGTTGAACTTAGCACTGCTTCCTGTAAACTTTGTCCTCCACCCCACCTTTACCAGTGAAACTAGAAATATTTCACACTCAAGGAAGGCTAGGAGAAATTGGATGGAAATTAATACGTGAGTTATGTGGGCAATATGATCAGGCAATCTAGGAACACAATGTTGCTTTTCAGCTCTGCCTGAAATGTCAAAGCAGCGCGAATAGTTTCAGCTCAGTTCGACTTCTCTTTCCCCCACGCTTAATGTAAGAGGTGATGGTAGAAATTCCACATTTGTAAGAAAAAACCCATCATGTACCTAACAGGGAGTGTGCGTTTCTTATCATTATAAAAAACCTACACACAATGAGTGTTGTGGCACATTTATTCTTATGCAACAGATCTATTAGAATCACCCAATGTTCGTTTGGCATATTCTCTCCCTTGCTTTTCATGATGGTCATAGGAGATTGAGGATGAATTCCCTTCAACTTCAGAGTAGCCATTTAAGATCATTTCTCACACTGTGGCCTCCTTTATTTCCACAGGGACATTTTGTACTCATGAGCTGGGGTGAGTTCTAGAGCTAGACACATATTTTCAGCAAGACAAAAGATGTGCCATGAATGGTCCTGGCTAGAGGCAGAACAAGGCTGATCTGTTTCTTGCTATATTTACGGTCTTCTGTTCTCATAATACTTGTTTTGTAGCCACTGAAACTTCTGTCTCTTCCATTTTCTTTGCCTCTTTGATTCTCTTTTTGCAAGAAAACTGTTAAGCTGGGAAGATAAGACTTTCCCCCCCTCAGTGTCTTGATTTTCTGTGTCAGCTTAACTGAGTCTTCAGGCTAAATAACAAGCTTGCCCCTTTTAGTCTATGTGGAACAGTCTTGTATATTTCTATTTTTGCCTGATTATCTGTACTGGTACAGTTTTACCTCTTTGGTGGGAGTAGAAAGAAGGCTGCTGCTTTGGATGTATATTTTAGAAAACATGCATATTTATTCCATTTGCCTTTCCTATAAAAAAAACCATAGAACAAACTCATACATCCCCAAGCAACTATATTTTTTTCTCTTGATTTTTAAGCCACAGAAATCAGATGGATTTTGTTCTGTCTCTCTCTCGCTCTCACTCTCTCTCTCTATCTCTCTCTCTCTCTCTCTCCCCTCCCTCCTTCCCTGTATCTCCTCTCTTTATCAGCCAAGTAGAAATGGCACTATTGATGAAGTTACAAGGGCATGGGAACCTCCATAGATCCTTCTAAGATATTTGCATGACTCTATAACCTTCATTAGCATTCACAGTTCTTTGTATGATGCTACCTTTGCTGACTGAAAATTTGATGAACAAGAATAAGAAAGGAGAAGAAAGAGAAAGCAGGGGACTATTTCAATTAGATAAAACCAGTGCTTTTTTTTTTTTACTTGATGTCTAGTGCTTTCCTCTACTCACTTGTAAAATACAGGATGCCCACACAGAGAAGCAGATTCAGGATGAATTCTTCTCACCTCTAATGTGCAATTTTTGTTCTTCGTCTTTTTGATGATATTGTAGCAATATTTTGCTTGTCTCCACTAGCAGTCATCCAGGCTGGACAGGGTAGGAGAAGCAACAAAATATTCAGCATTTACTTAGTGGTTTCAGAAGAGGCCTTCATCCTGCAATAGACTGACAATGGCTAGGATGATGATGATGATGATGATGATGACGACTTAGTGGTTTATTACAGCATGTCTTCCTATTCCTACTTATCGAGGGCTTCCACATTTTTCTGAGAACATCACTTCCTGATAATATTTAATAAAAAAAAAAAGGATGTGTTGTTGGAAATGATGATTAAACAACACATAGACTTAAAGCCAGAAATACTCTTATTGGGTATAATACCAGAGAGTTATAGCAAAGAAACTGCATATCTGATTTTGCATGTATTAACTGCAGCGAGGATAGTATTTGCACAAAATTGAAAAAGGGAGGAAATACCAACAGAAGGCAAAGTGGTTACAAAAATTCTAAAATGTGCAGAAATGGATAGATTGACTATGGAAATTAATGAAGAAGAAATAAGTGAATTTAATAAGAGATGGGAAGCCTTTTATCAATGGTTAGATGAGAGAAATAAGAAATAGAAATTGATAGGAAACGTGGTATGATTGTTATAATAGAGAAGTGAAGAATATAAGGAATATAAATTGTTGAAAAGATATAATACAATATGATATATTGAGATGTAACATTATGGTTATGCTATATTTGGATAGAAAGTAAAAATTGATGATATTAGATAATATATTTACTTAAGTGGTGCACAAACTGATGAATGTTGTAACTGATTTATAAAATGAATACTAAAAAACTTATATAAAAAAACAAAGAAAAGGATGTGTTCATATGCTTTTTTTAAAAATTGAGCCTGTGAACCTTCTTTGAAGCAAGAATATTGTGTTCAGGGAGTTCAGGAACATGGGATTCAGCTAAGACTGTCCTACAATTCCTAGCAACCTCAGCTGCATGGGAAAGTGTAGTACAGCAATGTCAGAAGAATCACAAATGTTCTGTTCTTGAGATAGCTGCCTATTCAATATTCTTGCACACGTGAATGGGTTCATATACTTCAAAAAACTCACTATGTATTAGGTTGTTTTTTTAAAAAAAATCCCTACAAAGAGTCACATTTTAGGATAGGATAATGAAATGTTGATACATCTTGAAATATATAGAAGGATCCATAAAATTAGATTTTAAGATATAGAATAAAAAAGGAAAATTGTTTATGAATGGAAACTTGCCCATAATTTGGGGTTCCTTAATTTTGGTTATAAGTTCCTTCTATAGCTAAATGTCTATGGACATTCTCAGTCACTAGGTCATGGTTGTCCCAAAGGTGCTTTTTCAAGAGGCAACTGGACTTCCTGATTTTTCTTGAAAGATGTTCTGCTTCTCATCCAAGAAGCTTCTTCAGTTTTGGAACAAGTTCTTCTATGTTCATTCAAATTCTATCTTACCTAAAAATTCCATCCTGCAAGTATCAAGTGTCTGCAAGTATCATCCCTCCTCCCCCCATTCAATTGTGTGTGATTCTCACAGTTTGCCTGTCAAGTCCCTGCAGTTTTCTTGGCAAGGATTTTCAGAAGGAATTTGCAATTTCCACTTTCCTAAGGCTGAGCAGAAGGAATTAGCCCGGGGTCAACCCAGTTAGCTTTGTGTCTATGGAGGGACTAGAACTTGCATTCTGCTGGTTTGTGGCCATTCTTCTCCCCTACATTCTGTGTAAACTATAACCATACAGACTTCTTCACAACAATTGAAAAAACCACCCTCCCTGCCACCCATATTACTTTATTACAGCAGCAAAACAATTTCCTCTAGAAAGTATACATGTTACTCAATGAGTGAATGGTCTGAATAGCTCAGAATGTGCCCTGAATAGTTCTGTCTCTCTCAACTGTATCCCTAACCGGGAAGAAAGATCAGACTGCCTTGCGCTGCATATATGCTTCTTGCTTACAATTGCTACTTAGAAGACATGATTGCTTCTCTAATGCATATGAGGTAGCCACTCAATATTTGTGCTGAAGATGTAAATAATTACTTCCGACCAGCCATTTTTCCCTCCCAGTGATGGGATTTAGATCATTCATTCATTCATTCATCACATTTCTGAACTGCCCATCATCCTCAAAGAGATACTTTACATAAGCTTTCAATTCCAAATTCTAAATGACATATACATATCCACTAGCTAATTTGTTTGACAATATCTTCCAAACTACTTTCCCAACCAGCTTGTGTAATGTCTTTCAGGACAAAGTAATTGAAATATCTTAAAGGTTTCTATCTTCTTGTAGCCTGTCAGTTGTCTTAATGAAAACATTGCTCTATAATGACCCGCATAGGTTACTTGGCCAAGAGAAAGAATTCCCTTTTCACTCTTCTATCACATCTCTTTCTATTAGTTGTTTTAATCCCTGTAGTATTTGCATTCAGATGCTTTCGCTATTTTCTTTCTGATTGCCAAGCAAGATTTGAAAAGTAAAGGTCTTCTCATCCTATTTCTTGACAGTCTTCTACAACTTTTGATTATCTTTTTTTGGCGAAGGTTACATGTTTCAACTGAAAAGTACATTCTTGTGAAACTTGGATTCACTATCCTCTTAACAGGGATACATTTGTGCCTTAAAGAACATTGTGTTGACTAACTGAATCGATTAAATTTAATAAATGTGCCACTACATTTACTAAAAAAAAAAAAAAGATAAGCCCTCTTCTGCATGAGAAATGTGGATACAAAACTCTCCTGTTCATGTTACTTGAATTATTAATTAAAATAGATTGTCTATTTAAAAAGGTTTTAAATAGTTTGTAAAATTAATTGAGAACCACCTGCATATTAGCTTACAGATCAACAGAGCTGGAAGGGTCCTTGTAGATCATCTAGTCCAACCCCCTGCCCAAGCAGGAGACTTATAACAAATACCTAACCCCAGGAAATAAATGTGCCTAGCCTGGGTATTTCCTCAGGTTAGGTATTTGTTATAAGTCTGGAGGTGTATTCTGTATTTGAATGTATTCTGCGTTTCTGTGCTTTGTGTGATTGTACCAATGGAGGCTCATTCAATTTCGCTGCACACATGTTGTGCATTGCCAATAAAGGATTGAATTGGATTGAATTGAATTGAGACCCTACCCATTTCTGACAGATGGCTGTCCAGCCTCTTCTTGAAAGCTTCCAATGATGAAGCTCCCACAACTTCTGAAGGCAAGTTGTCCCATTGGTTGATTGTACTCACTGTCAGAAAATCCCTTTTTATTTCTAGCTTGAATCTCTCCTTGATCAGTTTCCATCCATTAGTCCTTGCCTGGGCTTCAGGTGCTTTGGAAAATAACTTGACACTCCCTTCCTCTCTGTGGCAGCACCTCAAATAGAATAGCTATTCTCATACAAACTGAAACACTGTATATGTGCATGTACCTAAATATACTTCTAGCAAATGCATCAAAGAAACAAGAGAAAAACAAGGTGGCAATAGGATAAAAGAAAGAGGTAGTTGCTTTAAAATACTTGTAGCCTGTCTCATATATAATCTGCCTCTGTATGACCCTGTCTTCCTTTCCCCTTTCCCTTTTTATCTTATCCCATATTAAGTCCTACCTCGGTTTAGCTCTTCCATCTACCTGATGAAGCAAACTGTACTATAATTAAATGTGTTAGTCTGAAAATGCCTCACCAGACTGAATTTTAGCTGTTCGGTTTGATTCTTCTGCAAAGGCTAGTAAATTTCCCCTGCGGGCCAAAAATTATAATCTGTCACTTTGTACAAAAGCCTGTGACAGAAGACTCCCGGAGGAGCTACTATGACATATGTTGAGGCTAATTAATAATCTTGTTTGCTTTCCTTTTAAATTTCATTCCATTTGTTCTTCCTTCATTTCTACTACAATACGTATGCCTGTCCAGAGCATGAGTAACCTATGCCCATGTGCATATATCTCAGTGTGAAAGAGAAAAAGCAAGGATAGATTTATGAAGGCTATAATCACCCTTGCAGTTCTTTCATTTTAAACTATGAAAAGAGATAGTGAGCCAGGCACTGTTTTATGGGCAGACAGATTGAGAACCTAACTTGTAAATCATGAGCTGGACACCAAGTCCCTAGTTCGCTTTGGGAGGAAAAAATGTTAAGATGTGAGCAGGTTACTGCCTTCATCAAAATACATAGGCTGATTGAAGTCCAGTTCTTTGGCTGACGTATTTCTGTGCTATGTATTTCTGTGCTATGTCTTCCTATGCATTCTGGTTGTGGCTTCAGGGTCTGAAATAGAGGAAAGAGACACACTATGGAAAGAGATTTCCAGCTTAAACCGAAATGCTTAGGTAGAAAGAAAAGGTGAGAAAGATGATGATCCTAACAGATGAAGACAGGAAGCTGTAACAACATAGAAATAGGCTACTAAAACTGGCAAGGCAGACGTGAAATTAGAAAGGAAGCGACAGACGTTCTAAGCATACCAGTGAGTTGAGAAAACTGGTTTTAATTCAGAAGGTAACAAATGTACGTGTTACATTTTATGGTTGCCTTTTCACAACTGCTCTCCCTTCTTACGACGTTTCCAGGAATGAAAATATCTCTTTCCTCCACTGCATGATTGGTTTATGTCAGTAGAACTATCAAATTGGGTTTGTTCTTTACGAGGGCTATTAAATTTTTATTCTACCTGTTGTGGTGTACAACAGAAAAGCCAGACTACAAGCAAAAGTATGTGTCTAGAAGATGGAGATAATTATGGCTGGAGAATTGAATTATGTAATCTAGTCATGAAAGTAGCAGAAGTCTCCTGAGTAGAGTAACATAGAATGACTACAGCAGTCATAATAATTACTCTGTAGTGCAGGGATATGATATTAAGCTGTAAATATAATGGTTACACTGGAGCCTCTCTTCACATAACAGTGTAGTTTGAAATCTGGGATAGATACTTTAGGAACTTATTTGTACTGGAGATCAGTGCACTGTTCCATAGCAGAAGGACACATTGACTTATGGAAAGCCTGATCCACCGCTGATCAGTGTCTTGTACGCCATCTTGAATTCTTCCTGCAACATAACCATTGCTGATTCTGCTTGTATAGATTTCAAAGCAGCATTTAATTTTATATCCCAAGCTAAAATATGGGAGATGTTGGAGATCTGTTAAGTTGACCAATGTCTACTTCATTTAGTATGTATGCTCCTCTCATCAATCCTATTGAAACTAGGAAGGCACCAAGCAAGGCTATATATTGGCCCCACTCTTACTCAGTTTTTATGGTGGGTCCTCTCCGCAACGTGGACTTTCACTCCCCAAAATTTGCTTGAAGACACAGATGATGCAGCAATACTTTCAAGAAGGCTTTCATGAAAGCAGTGAGGACACTAGGGCAAGAAAGATCAGGTGGAACTCAATTATCAGAAAGCCTAAAATCATGGCATTTGCCAAAAGGCCCAAGAGCCATTCCTGAAACAGAGATGGATGGCCACAAGTCTGAGCAGGTCTTCTTCTTTACTTCCTCTTTTACCACTTCAAATATTGAGGGAACAGGTCTCCTGTACCAAATACTTGGGGGAGGGGGTGTTCCTTCATTTACCTTCAGTAGGAAAGCTCATGGGGACTTCATTGCTGAAAATACACAGAGTTCATCTGTCATTCTTAAATATCTTAGGACAATAGTAGCTCCTCCTCTTCCCTCTTGGCAAACCTAAGTACTCAAAAGTACCTCAGCAAAGAAAGGTCTTTACTCTGGTATGATGTTAGACCCTCTGCTTGACTGTATTTGATGGCTGGAGCACGTAAATCCCTACTTGGAGAGATCATGGCCCTGCGATTCTGCACAGAGAGAAATAACACAGGGTGTGTTTCTCTGGTGCCTGTACTACAGAGACATTTCCACTGGTCTTACCATTACTAATGAAATATCTGGGGTATACAGGAAAATTTTATACCACCCTGTTGTTTTCAGGTACCCCCATCCTGCTACAATATACAATGTTCCCAGGCTTAACTAGTAAATTAGATAAATTAAGTGTAATAAGTGCTTAGTCTGCCATATTAGGCTGCTTTTTAATTTGATAGATATAGGTTTCACATACTATCTTTTTTACTTCCCTTTACTCATCTAAATATTTTATCATTTGTTTTAGATTCTTACTGCTACATATCCTTTTAGTTTTTAACTTATATATCTTTATATATATATATATATAAACTTATATATCTTTTATATCTTTTTATAATTCTTTTTTTTTACTTTTTAATTTTTTCTTTTCTGTCTATACATATATCTGAAATATATAATTACACACATAAACTTTATGCCTTTTTCAATGATCTCATCCCCTCCCTTTATGCTGATCTATGGCCATAATAAAATTTTGATTTGATTTGATTTGATTTGAGGGAGGTCCAAATTAGTTTATTTCAGCAGCTGAGGTCTATGCCATGGACACATATAAATTACATTATACATTATACATGTACAATATACATTTAATCAATACAGCAAATGATTGGATTGCATTATGGCAGATATGTGTCAGTGAGGTCAGGAGAGTGAGGTAATGAGGTGAATATAACGGAATTCTTGAGTTAAACAAAGAGCTTCGAGAATGCCTCTGGTTGAGATGTTTCCTTCGGTTAGCGTTATATCAAATGTCCTTGCTTTCCAATGTCTCTACTTATCTGAATCAGCATTGCTTTGTGTTTTATGGCTGAGCTAGCCATTTATTTTTCTTTGAGAAAATGCAGATCGGGAAGGGCTGAGTGTCTTTGGAAGATGGTGATTTACCGTATGTATCTGAAGCTAGAATGCTACTTTGCCTTCAGTCACACAACGAGAAGAGGTCATCCATTAAAGGACCGTAGTTTCCATATCAGAATGAATATTGGACATCTTTAAAGAAGCAGGCTTGTGTAGCAATTTGCACCACTTGCTTCTTGGATCCACCTGTATCACAGACTCACAAGTGAACGCCTCCCACTGTACTCCAATCTAAACTCAAGAGGGTATTTTAAGTGAGAAGTTAGATTTAGGATGTGCTTATTTTTAATTAGAAATTATTTGTTAAAAGGTCTGGGATTCTTATCCAGAATAATGTCAAAACTTTGCAGCATAAAAATATAGTTAGCAAAAAGAATGAATGAATCAAGCAAGCGAGCAATCCAACAATCGATAATGCCAGTCTTTAAAGCAGCAAATTGCTGGAATATGATATACAATTCTGGTCACACCTTTCCAAAGATTAGTTGAAGGCAGTATCAAATTATCTGATAAAAAGAGTCTAAAAGAAACTGAGGGTAATAATTTACGGGGAAAAGGGACTGGATTTGGGGAAAATGGTAAATAAAAGTCAAAGTTGTTGGCCAATAACCTTGCACAAGATGGTTTTATTATAATGTTATTAGAAGAATGTATGATTAAATGGAGGTGATCAAAATTGTCAATTCTATTATTATTATTGTATCAAAATTAATATCCAGAAGTCACACTGTTCATGTATAAACATATACATTTAAAAATAAAAAACCTATTAAAAAAACCCTTGTACAACAGAAAGAAGGTGTGGAAGGAGAAATACTAAAGCTGTAATTTTTCTGAGAAGGCCTTTTCAAGTCTGGAGCTTGAGTGAAATAAAAGTAAGCTTTATTTAGGACAGAACTTGGTGATAGGAATTTAAGTATGTTTACAGCTAAGAGCCCATGAGGTGCTGTCCATTACAGAGGGAGAGCAAGTCAATTGAGAATGTGATTTGCACAGTGGCCAGTAAGTTTATAGCTGCAAAAAGCCCGTGTAGCCAAAGTTGAATTCTGATAAAAGATACATCATTTGAAGATTGCCTAATGTTAGAAGTCTGCATCTTCTAATTAAAGTTGATTGTACTTCAGTTAATCACCCAGCAAAAAATAAATACTTTCATAATGAATATGAAATGCTTTAGAATTAGAACAAGTGAAGTTGAGTAATAGTACCGCATGCTTTAGACAAAGTTATGGAGAATGTAAAGGAGTCGCTGCAGATTTTACTCCATTAGTCATTGCCAACTATTGGGGGGCAATGCTCATCTCCATTTCAAGGCCATTGAGCCAATGCTGCCTGAAGACATTTCATATGGCCAGCATGACCTCACAGTGCACAGTTAGCTTCTCACCAAAGTGGTATCTATTTATCTACTTGCATTTGTATTGTTCCTGAACTGCTAGGTTGGCAGGAGCTGGGACAAGACGGGAACTCATCCTGTCATGTGGTGCTCATGTCTCAAACCTGGGCTGCCTGCTTTTCAGCCGACAAGACCAGTGTCTTAACTGCTGAGCCACCGTGGAGAATGTGGAGAATGTATGTCAAGAATATTAGCCTCCTTTACTGGAGGTGATTTACTGTTAACCAATGAATGCTAATAGAAAACAATTGCTCGTAATCCATTTTGCTTGATCTACAAATTTATTGCTTGGGGGGAAAAGGAGGCATTGGGCTAAATGGTCCAGCAGAAGCATCCAAAAGTGATGGATGATGAAATAAGTGTTGTGGCTTCACAATGCAAACTCCAGATATAAAACTCCCCTTTTACATCTGCATCATGGTGTCACAAACATATGTCGGGGAAGAGCTTGACACATGTTTCATCATTCTCACCAAATTGTTGGATTCTATAGATGCCTATATGCATTGACGCTTAATACTCTTTCATTCTACGCTGTATGCACCAAGTGTATGAAAGACGAGATGAACTAAAACTTTGATTCAATCTTTGTTAGTGTTATAGCCGAAAACCCGGTCCAAATCGGTTAAGGAAAACACAAGAAACGGGGTCGGTATAGATGACCGCGAGG